>BQNB010006675.1:16225-93261 GCA_026074375.1 Tanacetum coccineum | reverse complement strand
ACGGTCCAAGCTATTGATGACACAAGGAACATCAATGGGGGAAGGGGATTCAGATCTAGTTTCAACTATGGAGATATGGTAATGACATCAAATAACGTCTATTTAATAGCATCATTTATCCTATGTATTTAACCCATTTTATATAATTATTATAAAGAATTGTTACTTAATCGTTTATATTTGAGAATTGTAGTAATTATGGAGTAGTTAGTAAATATTAGCAAAAGGCACGCATTCTGATATTTTGAAGATTACTATTCTGAAGACCAATACACCTTATCCATCAAGGAAGATATGACGTATCCGTACCTGCACTCACCAAAAGACCACAAAGGAAAGAAGATCAATACGCCGTATCCAAAAGATGTCAATACGCTGTATTAAAGATATAGTATGTGAATATTCTGGAAGATATCAAACGTGGTCCCTACTCTAAGAAACTCCAATACGCCGTATCCAACCCATTGGATACGCCGTATCAAATCGACTTCCAGACCCTATAAATACAAAACTTAAAAATGAGTTTTAAGTGTGCTAAATCATATTCTCGATACCTAAACCACAAAAGTCGATTTTCAGGAGGAGAAAAATAGCAGAAATAGTCTTGCAACGCATTCCAATCCAGAAGACAATAGGTAATTTCTTATACTTGTTGTAATCATTCTGTTTTTATGTGTATCATTCGTTAATCAGTTAGTTTACCTTGGCTAAAACAAATTACTGCTTGTATTAAATTATGAAGTTTTGAAGGCTAATACCTTCGAGGTGTTAGCCGTTTATAATGAGACTGAATGTTTGGTTTGTTTATATCTGATTGCTTAATATATCATTGCATGCTTGTTTATGTTATCAATTTATACTTGTTTACTTGTTTTGTTTTTAATGCGACCTATCAAATCAAGTAGACTAGTGATACGGACCCCAAAGGGTTTTAATATAGAAGCTGAGAGTAGCTTCATCCATATAATAATTTATACAGTCAAGAGCATAGGACCACAAAGAATTGTCCTTCTAAAATCATAGCTAAGGATACACCTTCTGGCTTAACTGTTTAACGGAAATTGCTTGGTTATGAACATGTTGACTAGTAGGTGAATCTAGATAATTCAACAAGTAATGTTCTGATTGCATTGGATAGTTAGACAAGTGGACTACTAGAGTATAAATTGCCATTAAGCAGTAAGTGGGTAAAGTCTCAAGATTACCATTGCTTTAATCTCTAAGATAGATTATAATCAAGTAATAAGGATTCTTTATGCGGATGCTTTAATTGTGACAAAATTAATGTGTCTAGGTCTTAGGATGAAGTCTCGCCTAAGTCTAAGAATGATATGCCTCTTCGAGATAAGTAATCATTGCACTGAATAAACAAACCAACTTCTAATCGGATTAATGATGGCTAATACAGTTTTCTATCATAAGGCTCGACCGCTCTTTTATCTTTTGTTAATTTGCTTGTGTGGGTTAAAGTGTCTTGAATTGATTGTAGTCACCAAACAAACCCGTGCCAGTCTCTTAGGCTGAAACCCCCCCTTTTACCTATTAGAATTAGGATTAGAACTAACATAGGATTAGCATAGGTTTGACTTAGATTAGAATTAACTTAGATTAGATAACCAAAATATAAATAAATTGAGAGATTTAACCTCGCTTTAAGTGTTCGACACCCTACTTACCACGAATCTACACCTCGCACCCGGGTACACGCCCAGATAAAGAGTTTGTTTTTTGGTTAAGTCAGCAAAATATAAATTTAAAACTTAAACTATCATAAATAAACACCACACAATGACACATCACCATCTAAATGCTAAAAACGTAAAAAACGTTTAAGTACATAAATTGGGCATAATAGCATGATTTAGGGGGTTAAATGACCCCTAAAAAGCGTATAAAATGACACCTCATCAAATACCCCTACACTTGGGATTTGTTTGTCCTCAAGCAAATGAGCTTTTCTACCTAGACAATAGCGATATTGGGGGCATTTCACCTACTATTCAAAAGCAATTTACGACACAACTTCTAGACCTCGTAATTAAAAGCACGGAATTCATATACTAGCACCTCACATAAGTGTTTGGATTCTCTATTTCTCTCGTGGATAATGAATTATAACAATGTGGGAAACGGGAAAATAACACTCATTACCTGTCGTAGCATACAAATTACCATAGGCTTGGTAAAGGATCAAACCTCCACCGCTTGGCGCAAGTACAAAAAATTACTATCAAATATGGATTTTAAAGGGTTGTGATGTGTGAGGTGTAGGTTAAACAGCAACAAAAACGGATGGTATACACATTGGCGGTGTTAAGTTAATTAACTACAAGAATACATGTTGAGGCGTTGCTAAGCCAAGACTCGACTGCTCTACGGAATAGATAACAAACTAAAATATAAACTAACATCTTTTTTTTTTTTCATTTCTAAATTTTTTATAAATAAATCATAATACAAAAACTTGGGTTTAATAAAACACACTCCCACACTGAGTTTTGCTAACTCAATTACAATTTACTACTGCTAATAAACGCCGAATTGCAAGGATTCAACAAACATGGAGCTTATTGAGCTCTAATGGGGGTAATAGGTGACTTCTTCCCCAATTCTTCATTGGATAAAAACTACCATGATTCTCAATCATTCTAAAACTGTATTTACAAGGATAAATGACTCAATTTAGCAACTATGTACTCCTGCAATAATTAACTGGGTTTACAATAATGTACTAAAAGCGAGTACACACAAGGTATGTTAAGGCAATTTAGGTGGTACAATTGGTTAATGGTTTAACAATGCTCTTCATTAAAAATCTGGAGTCCACTAGAAATTTACGAGAACCGTGAAAAGGATAGGCTCGGAAGGGTGTACTAGAGGTATCATTCACTAAAAATGAGTGCATGGCAGAACTGTGTGGATAGATTATACGATGATCGATGTGACCTATAATAACAATACAAGTTTAACAACAAGGGATAATCCTAGTGGCCTCTTATGCATTAGCAAATCCTAATATCCTCATTATTGAGGTCTCGCGATGCATCACAAAAACAAGTTTTAGAATTTAATACACTCATATAATTTTAGACCGATATCAATGCTCCAAAAAAGGTTACAAAACTACATATACACATCCATAGCGATGGAATAGATACATATGATTGCTCGATCCTTAACTCAAGAAAGCTAAAGGTAAAATTTTCTTAGGTATCAAAAATGGATACCTGAATTCCTAAAGATCTAAAGGCGAACCTCACATTTTTAGGGTGGAATTTTGAGGTATTTATGCAAGTCATACAAATTCCTATTCATGAGACGCAATTAATACTCGGTTTTCGTCGGTATGTGTCATAAATGTTTTTTAAATTTATGTTAAAATTATCGTCTATGCTATGTTTCGATATATTACTCATCATTTTAAGGAACAAGCAAATGGCAATTGAATGAATAGTTTCTAAGGCTTATTTACCCCCCACACTTAAGATGAACATTGTCCCCAATGTCCTTAAAAGTACCCGTAAAACGAATAAAGGGAAAAGAAAAAAATTGAGAGAAACTAGTACTCCCCTGGTTTGCTTAATAGTGGAGAAGAAACATATGATAACTGGCTAAATCATCATCTAAGAGTCGTCCTCCTGAAATTCCTAAGAACTTCTGGGTTTCTTCTTATCAGATATAACCTATAAATCAAAGACAAATACAACTACACCTGGCGTAAAATTGGCGGGATAATAATATATACAACGAAACTTTTAGGGTTGACTCTATGAAAGCAGTAAAGATATGATGAATGTGTTAATGTAATCAATGTTTCTGCATGTTTTTAAGAAAATTGCAAATTTTGGAAATTGTACAAAATTAATTTTCCATAAATAATAATAAAATTCGAATTTTTACAAGTCTGGAGGCGTGGTGCCATCAGGAAAAATTCTAATGCCGTCTCTAGGCACTGTGAAAATTTCACATTCGTTTTCTTGGAAAAATTTTATGCATGCAATTCTATTAGTTATTTTCCGTAGAAAATACTGCATAAAACCCGAGATTGATTATCACAATCATATGACTCGAAACTGGCGCGAATTAATCTAAACAATTCATTTAACATGTTCGAATTGGTTCTTATAAACCAGATTTTTCTCTTAACAATTTTAATGAAATACCTTTGATTTCAATTAAGACGAGGTTAAAAACAAAATAAAGCATGATCAAGAAATAATTCAAACATATAAAAATAAATGAAATGGAATTAAAACACACATGACAATCCTAAAAAGCGGGAAATATAAAAAATACAAGGATTGCCTCCCAAAAAAGCGCTTTTGTTTATTAGAGATCTTATAGCTAGACTCAGAGTCACACGTCCTTATGTGACTCCTCCTTTGGTTGCTCCATTCTTCATCTTGGTTAGGCTTTAGATTGCCCTGGTCACGCTTTCGTCACGCTTGTATGCGGGTCCTAAATTTAGGCTGTTTGAGAAATGAGTTTTCTCCTGGTCACCATCGTCGGCAGTTACGATAAACGATGGTATCCTTTCCATTTTGTGGGGCATCTTGAATGTGATCTTTTCTCCTTCTTTTTCAAATGTGACTGTCCCTTTGTCCTTGTCATAAGTAAGTCCAGTTTCTTTCTCAAATGGTTTTCCTTTAACTGGTGGTGTCTTCTAGTACGACAAAATCGCATTCATAAGTTAAGTTCACTACAAAAACCTTTAATCCTTTAACCCTTCCTATGAAATTGCTAATTTTCTCAGGATTCCACGGTTTCTTTCTGGACTTTAATCCTTCACTCATGATCAAGTACGAATTGAGCCTGGACATTACTTTGATTGGTGACTCTAGATCAATGTAGGCTTGTTTCTTAAGGAATTGGCCAACCATGCACTCGACTTTCATGTTTTCCATATTCCCCGTTTTTACCTTGGCGTTAACCCAAAGGGGTCGAGGGTTCTTTAGAAGCCATTCCTAATATCTTAGCTCATCTATCATGGGTAACATGTCAAAGTATTCTGGGTCATCCCCTTCCTCCTCTTTAGTCTCTTCTTTAGTTTCTTCCTCAACCTCTTCACTTTCCTCCTCAAATTCCTCTTTAGCTTCTATAGTTATGTCATAATCTTTATCTTTGGCTACATCGGGTTCCACGTTCTCTCCTTCCATAGGCTCATTTCCTTTTCTTAGAAGGATAATTGAAATGATGAAATATACATGTTTTAGAGATGAGGGGTTCCTATTTTGTTCTTCTAAAGATGATTGAGACAAATATTTTGGAAAGAGTAATTTCGATAGGCTTTTGATTCCCTTGCTTTGAGGTTCTTCCTTCTCGAGATGGCCAATAGATGTGGCATTCACATGAGCCATGAAGTTTCATGCAGTGTCATAAGCGGACATGTTACCAAACTTTTCAGAATTGACCTTCCATAAAATGTTGACATCATCTTGTTGTTGGCCGAGTTGAGTCCCAAGGCTAGATAATCTTCTCTCTTGATGATAGTTGAAGTCGCTTAATGTTCTCTCAAGCTTTGTTAGGTAGTTTGAGGAGTAGGTGGAGAATGAGCTATTTTGTGGACTTGTGAAGGTTTGAATTCGTGCCCAGTTAAAGTTTGGCTTATCTTTCCAAGCATTAGTGGCTTCGTTGAAGTTTCTTGGTCCTTGGTTTGTAGTGAACTAATTGCCTCCCACTTCGTCATTACACGAGGATGCATAATCAAATTAGGCTCTTGCTCAGAGATTATCATCCTTATGCGCAGTGTTGATTTCATCGGGATCACTAACAATTTCAACCATGAAGAATGAATTTGGTTTCACTTGAATAAGTTGGTTAGGAGCAAGATGAGCTTCCATCAAGTGTTGAACTTGATTTTTGAGCTCAATGAGACGACGGTCGGATGTACTCGGGACATCTTGAGGCAAAGAGATTGCCTTTACTATTTACTACCTGGTTTAAGAGAGCAGAGTCCCTTGAATCATTCCAGCTCGTCAATGGTCGTAACAGGCATATGGTTTCGTCAATGATTCGTAAGATTCTTCGGCGTTCTTGTCACGGAGTTTGCCGCCGGTGGCGAGGTCAATCTCAAACTTAAGATGAAATGAGACATGGTTATAAAAAATTTAGATTTGAAGCCAATGATCGATGCCATGATGAGGGAATTTTTGAAGTAAGTCGTTGAAACGAGTCCATGCTTCAGAGAGAGACTCTCCTTGATGTTGTTGGAACATTAGGATGTCATTACGGAGTTTTGTAGTCCTTCCAGGTGAAAAGAATTAAGCAAGGAAACCAGTAGTAAGATCCTCCCATGTGGAGATGGATCATGCTGGAAGACGTTCAAGCCAATTGCTAGCTTGATCGCGAAGGGAAAATTAAAATAAACGCAGGCGCGTTCTTTCCCTATTTGCAACATCAAGATCAAGTGAGTCCACAAGTTATAAGAAATCTTTGAGATCTTGGGTTGGATCCTCGGACCGAAGTCCGTGGAATGAGCATCCGTTTTGCACCAACCTGATGGTGTTAGATTGCAGAGGCACCACATTGTTCCCATCGGGGAGCTCAATGGTGTTTCGATAACCCTCGTGGCTAGGTTTGGAATAATCTCCAAGAGTACGGATAGGATTTTCGTCTCTCATAGAGGTCGACAAAAAGATTTACAAAACAGAGGAAACAAAGGAAAGATAGACTACAAGAAAGCTAACTTACTAAAATTAAAATCTCATTTGATAGGAGTCAAGCGAGTAGACCTAAGTTAAACAAAATTCGAAACCTAACTATTCCTATAACAACCCAAGAATTTTCATCAACCTATTTTACTATGATCACAATTATACGGGGAAATTTTTTGCTTTATTACATTACTTGCATTGTCAATATCTCAGTATGTCATGTAACTTGCATAACTAAAGTAGACAAGCTCATCGCAACCTATCTATGGCCATACTGTCTTCAAATAAAGTCAAGATACACAACAATAATTTCCACACAATAACATCATCAACCTTGATTACAAAGTACATTATTCTTATAATGTACCATTCACAACGTTATATCAAAATGGGCTTTAAACCGTTATCGTATACCTCTAAACCCTAATTCCATGAATGATTAATATCTAAAGTGAATGCACAAGCTACTAAAGCATATGTACAAGCAATATAATATCTCATTTGAAATATAAAATCTCTTCAAGTCAAAGTACAAGTCTCTAAAAGTTTCTATTACAAAGTCATTAAGCATGATCTCCAAAATAGCCGTTTTACCTCCGTTTTTATTCTAATTTCTTCACCATCACTTTTGTACAAGCTACTACACTCAATATACAATATATAAACCCTAAATATTCTATTCATAAGCTTTCATACATCTTTTTACACTCAAAACCCTAATTCAAAACCCTAAACCCTAAAACCAAGCTAGATTCTAAACCATGACACGTTTCTTCATTTTTATCAATTATAAACCTAAAACAACTCTCAAATAAGTTTTAATAACTTAATTTATAACATTATCAATCATTTTCAAACATCATTTCATTATTCTACTTCAATTACACAATAAATAAATCCAGGAAACCCTAATTGTACCCTAATTGTGATTTTGACCCGTTTACTCATTTTTAGACCATCTCATTCTCAAGTAAGCAACCAAGAGTCATTGTAAACCCATAAAATGAGTTTACAAACCTTTATCCATCATTAACCATCCTTGCTTCAACAATGTACGAGAATTACAAAGCTAGAAAACCCTAAAAGAAGCCTTATATAGAAACCCTAATTCCAAGCGTAACGACTGGCTTATTTTCACCCCCTTTCAGTTTCAAAACCCATTTTAAACTAAAACAAACGATCAAACTTTCATTTGATAATAACTTTAATTTAAGCTCTAGGATCTGTATTCCATCATTCCTAATCAAGAGTATGCAAAATATAAACCAAGAAAGTCAAAAAACCAAACACCGTGCCCCTAATCAAACCCGTGACTCATTTCTTTCATTCTCATTACGTTTTAACCCAAACAATTGCTATATTAGTTAATCTTCCCCTATATCAGGACCTTGGATACATATATTAACTATCCTTAATCAATTACACACGAAATAAAAGCTTGAAGAAAAACTTGTGAAACCCTAGTCTCAAAACACCACCAAAACTACCCGCAAACGGGGGACCCTTTCCTATGCTTCTTTTGACCCATTTAAGACCCAACATGTGAAAGATACTTACATGAACGGGACCTTCTAGAAACAGCCCTATAAGAAGACTTACCCACCGTAGCTTTATAGGGAGGCCGCGATATTACTAGTGGGTGGGGTCGATGGGGGGGGGGAACAAGGGGTATGTGACGACAGGGCGACATGGGCTCTGGCTTTTATACTAGACACAGGGGGGGAGAGAGGGGGAGGCAGCGGGGAAGGGTTGGGATAGCCGTGGCAGCCTTAAGGTGATTCCGACAGAGACCGGGCATCAAATTAAGTCCGACAAGATAACGCTCCACAACACATGATGGTGAGATGGTTTAAGGAGGGGGTGCTGATATCCAACGGAGCGATCGCGGTAGACAAGGGTGGCTTGTACACCGTGATCTCTCAACGGCGATTCCGGTGTAAGGGTTGGGTTCCTTATCAGGTACTCACGCACTCCGTTTGCCGTTCAAACTAAACACAGGCTGCATGAAGGCTTACTAAGGGAATAGGCCGATTGCACGTCCTACTTTGTTCATCATTCGCGCTGTCTAACACTCTACATTTACAACATCGCGAACTCCTTTACCGAGTATCATACAAAAACAGGAGCAAAACCAGTGATCTAATGAAACTGTTCAATGGGTCTCAGCGAACACATGAAATTGCATGTCGTGGCCCGAGTTTGATGCGTAGTCCTAGGACTACATCTAAAGACACACAGTTTCATAAGACTGATCGAGAGTCCCAAAGAATGAGAATATTGCCGCAGCTAGATCTGTGAGAAGACCATGTGTAACAAGATAGCTACTGATGTGTCAGAAGCTATACCATGTGTTGTGGGAGTTAAGGCTAGAGAAAAAGATGACAGGTCGGACACCCTTAGAAGACAGGTACGAGATCGCAGAGGGGGGAGGGGTTACTAGCCCGATGATCGAACCATGTCCCCATTTTGAATCATTGAACTTGCAAACCCAGGTTTTTTTATGTTTCCTACTTCTCTACTACACCCCTTAAAATGTTTCATATGATCCTAAATATACTCTTGTTAAAGTTTCATAACTCAATTCATGCTCATTTTCCATTTTGATCCAAAACCGTACACCGGAAACCCTAATTTGGCGTTTTTCTTAAAAATAAATATTATAATAATCTATCCTAGCATGCTTAACTAATGTTAAAATAACCACTTTATTGATTAATGAAGGAATTTGAACTTAAAACCCGCGCGTTTACGTTTTGAAACCCTAATTTGACCCGTTTTGCTTCCTAGCTTAACGAATCATTATTCTAAACTTGCGTTGCGTTAAATCTTCATATTTTAGTTTATTATAACTTATAAATGTCTATTGAAATGTTAAAATAAGCTTGCATGGCAATTTGGACATGTTTTGTAATTATAATCCATGCAAGGGGTATATATCGTAACTTTCGGAAACTTATAACTAAAAGGACTAAAAGTGTCATTTTATCAAACTATTATGTCACTTTTTAAAGTACAAGGTTTACTTGGTATATCTTTTAAAGTTGAAGGACCAAAGTCGTAAAAAGTGCAAACTCCAATGACAATTCAGTCAACTTTCAAACCCAGGGTCTAAAATGTAGCATTTTGAAAAAGTATAAAATCATGTTTAAAACCTTACAAGACATAACTTTAATTAACGCTTCTCGTGCTTAACATTTCCAGATATTGATTAAAAACGCTTAAAATCGATTATATCGTATCACAATACTAGGGAGCTTCATATTAAGGAATTTTATGCTTAGGTATTACGTATCAGTACTGAGTTGACGGGTATACATTTAAAGTGCCCTCAGCTCCTCAAACGTTTACTGAATGACTTCTAGCATTATAGAATGGCCCGAATAGTGATACAATAATTCCAAAAAAAACTTCCCCCCTTTTTTTTTTTTTCCAAAAATTTTCAAACTCATAACTCTAAAATAAAGTTTCAAAAACAGAAAGTACAATCTTCCTAAGACTTGACATATATACTCAGGTTTGCGTGCGTTGTCTGTTTACTAACATTTATTATATTAACATTCCTCTTTAAGATTTTGGATAAGCTATCAGCTTTCATTTCAGATAATTACTACATCTACCTAACAGGTGAGTTCCAACCTCTCCTTTACACAGTTTACATGTTGTATATACACCCGCCGAGGGGGATACATGCTTATTACAAACTCTTTTACATACTCGTTTATCTTATAACAATGTGATTACTTTCCAAAGACTTATACATGCTTAAACCATGAATACAAGTGTCTTTACAAGTTATATGCTAATCTGAATATACAATATCACAATGTCTAAGTTACTTTATGCAAAAGTCCCTCATTATCATGGAACATTTAATCACTTATCGGGTGAACGCAACATATTGTGGATATAGCTAATCCGGGTATTGACGAATCCTGATTGTATAAGCCGAAAGGTAACCAATACATACTATATTTGAATTTCAAGGTAATATTGCAATACCTACACCGAGGGCCTCTATATATATATATATAATAAATATATATATATAAAATATATAATTTATATATATATATATATAATATGTATCATATAATATCCTTTTTGGGTATATAATATATTTTTACTAACACTAGTTAGTTTGTGTGCCATGAGCTTAGACCAGACAGACCAAACAGACCAAATAAGGCAATAACGGGATAATACTTTGTATACTATATAATTGTGAACGTTGTCAAATTATTATTAATAATGGTTGTAAATAACAATATCATTATTAATAATTAAATGTTTTTAAACAATTATTACACTATGACTTGTATTCAAACTGTTTATAAATAAACCTATTAATTTCACTCAACCTTTGTTGTTGAACTTTTAGCATGTATACTCAGGTAATGAGCAAGTTGCGGCACGGAGTTGGCATTGACTCAAGATGGTAAACAGTAAACAATCAAACTTGATGTTTTAGATTTGGGACCTGCAATTTGTAAAAACTCTGATTATAAATGAATTGCTTAACTAAATTTTTCCAACAACGTCTCCTTTTAAAGTTGTTTTTTCTATGATTATGATTGTTGTATCCATGAAGTAATACCCCAGATTATCTTACGCTGCTATATTGTAAAAATGGGGGTGTTATAATTCCCCACGTAGCGGCACCAAAAACTTGATGTGCGATTTGTAAGGACTTCACAGGAAGTTTTATAATCTCCTAGAGTGCACCTAATCGTTGCAATGTAGTATAAGCAAGCTCTAGGGGATTAGGTTGGGAAGGCTCAAACAGAATCTAATAGAGGTCTAAAAATTTTGAGAGGAGATTCTTTTTATTTTTTATGTTTTTATAAAAGCAAGTAAATATCATGGTTTGAGAGGTTGGTTGGTTTTTTTTTAACTAAATTAAACTAATAATAAAATCTAAACTACTGGTGATAATTATATGGTAAACGAACGTACTTACTTAATCATGCAATACTCCTGATATGTGCTTAATTACACATATCTTTTACCTTCAAAAATGAGCTTAAATGACCAAAAACAGACAAAAAACTCCAAAATATATGTTAGTTTTTGCATTTTTATTTGGCATGAAGTGAATATCATCAAAAAAGAGAAAACCAAGCCAAAATGACAACTGAGCATTGAATTGGAAAAGACTGTTGGCAAAATAAGGCCAAAGTCCAAAAATGCCAAAGTCAGAGTCAATACAGAAGAACAGGCATCAAACCGGAGCCGGAACTGAAGAATACTATTAGATGCAATCTTAACCCATCTGATGGGCCGGGAAAGCCCAATAGTATAATTATGAAGACTGTGAAGACCAAATGGGCCCTCAATCAATTACAGCAGCCCATTTGTGTGCATTTGACAAAGACTGTGAATGACATTTGAAGGCCACATACCCAAGCCCAGATACACCAATCTCAGCCATTGCAAGCCCAAACCCACTCCATACCTTATTGGGCTTGAAAAAGCCCAATAACTAAACACTGTAACCCAATGGGCCCAATAAAAACCCAATGGGCCCAATTCACAAAACCCAAGCCCAATAACCTTTTTATAAAACATAAGGACCAAAAATGTTAATTCTTAAACTTGTTTTATAAAGAAAAAGAGGCAAAAAGAATCCAGGACAAAGCACCAGATTTTGAAATTTTTTCTTTAACTCCTTTTATATAAAACACAAGGGCTGTTTTGCAATTTTCCAAACTTCCCTTTATTCTTTTAGTATAAAGCGCAGGACCAAATTGCAATTTGCCTTTCTTTAATTCTTTAGTTATAAAAACAGAGGGGCTTGTTATGTCCATTTGGAAACTTCATTATAACTGAAAAAAGGTTAAAAAGGAAATGAAAAGAGGTGGTAAGTTGGGGGGTAAAAGTTGCATCTTTTCCAAACTTACCATTTAAACCTGCAACCAACAGGGTACTATTCCCCCCATCCCGCCAAACCCCATACGCGGCTCTCCCATGTTTCTAGTTCCATACCACTAACCCCTAGTACACCTTCCCAGCTCACCCTACCCTATACCCCACTCACCCAACCTTAAAATCCAGCCCACTTGTCAATCCCACTCAACCCGCCCTAGTTAATGGTGATATGGTGTACAAAAAGGAATGGAGGGCTAGGATTGAGTATGCTGACCTTCTACACACCCAACAAGCACTAACCAAGTCCTGGGAGCCTCTATAAAAGAAAAAGAAAGCAAGCCGAAACGCCAACCCCTGTTTTTTTTACTTTTCTTAGTATAAAAGTTAATTAAGTTTGCTTTAAAAGTGTTGTACTCAGCTTATTTTAAGTTTATGTTGTAATAATTCTGCTTTAATACAAGTTAAGAGTTTTTTGTAAATTTGCTATTGTCAAAAGTGCAAATTCTTATTTAAGCTATTAAATCTGTTTTAAAACTTATATAAAAACGTTAAAAGTTGTTAGCTCAGCTTATAAACTTTTTTTACCCCTTTCTTTCTTTTAAAAAAGCTAAAAAAGAAGCCGAATTTATAAATTAAAGGGGTGTTTGGTTTAGAACCCTAAAATGGGTCATATGGAGTTTATTTATGGGATAAATACCACTCACCAACTTTGGCTGTAGTGTGAATGGTTAATTAGTACTCTTTAATCACAACTTTAGTTTGAAAATAAGTTTTTAATGGCCTCTAAATCTTTAAAATTTTCAATAACAAATTGAGCTTACGTGTCTCCAGCAGCTATATGCCGCTTAAGCACCTTTGTTATTGTGCTTATGGATGTTGTGTCTAGCAATTTAATCACCCCTTGTTCTGTCCCTTTATTTGACCAAGCATGAGTCCAAAAGGTGGTATTGCATTTTCCTTTAGAACCTTGAACTTAGAGCTTAATTATCAGCGGATTTAATTAGGCCTCAAGCTCTCATGAGTTTTGGAAATAAGCACATTGACCACCCTATAAAATCTTTGGAATCTTGTATTGGCTAAAATCACTGATGTGCTTATTTCAATAATCCAAAATAACCCATGGCCCACTGCCAGCCCTCCCTGGGTGCTAGACACCACATTCAGCCTCCCTTATTTAGCTTATTTTGTATAAGCACCTAGATATTTTAGCTTTTATTTATAGCTTATTAGTTTGCTCTTAAACCCCAAGTTTTCTTAGCTTAATTCACCCTTTACTTATGTTAATTCAGGCTTAAAAGCCTAAATTTCTTCTTTTTTTATAAACTGTTTAGCTTATTTTAATATAGACCAGCTTATTTTAGGGCTTATTATAGGTTACTTTAGCTTATTTAAGAATCCCCTAGCCTATTTATCTGTTCCCCATAAGTTTTAGCTTATTTAGTTGGCTTAAATCCCCAAAAGAAAGAAAAATAAGCTCATAAGCTTAATAAGCTTCTGCCACCTAAAAAGCTACGTTTTTCTGCTTATTAAGTTTCATTTCAAGGGCAATGGTGCGTTTATAAAAAAGCTTCACCAGAATCCCCTTTACAGTTTGCTTTTTATAGCATTTCGATAATAAGCACATTGGACCCTTTTTGACATCGGTTTTTAGTGCTCAGGGACCATCTATGTAATATTCCGATTATATAGTTAGCATTCATTAGTATCCGTATTAGTGCCTGGGGGGGGGGGGGGGGGGGGGGGGGGGGGGGGGGGGGGGGGGGGGGGGGGGGGGGGGGGGGGGGGGGGGGGGGGGGGGGGGGGGGGGGGGGGGGGGGGGGGGGTGGGGGGGGGGGGGGGGGGGGGGGGGTTTTACCCGTTAGTCTTATAGTTTTTACTGTTAGTCCCCTCCCCCCTTTTTTTTAGAGTTAACAGCTGTTAGGTTTTATTTAATTTTAAATAATTAAATAAGTTTATATTTATTAAGATTTTAATTACTTTTAATTTATCAGTAAAATTTGGGCATTTTATATTTTTAGAATTGTTAACTTTTTCTTTATTTAATTTATTTTTCCAGAATTTTTATAACTTTTTATTTTTTGTCTTTTCTATTTTCTTAGTTTTAATTAGATTATTAATCTTTAAAAAAATTCATAAAAAATCCAAAAAATTAATAAAAAAATATTTTTCTTTTTTATAAAATTTTCTTTTGTCATTTAGTGTCTAGGAAAAATATAAAATTTAGTGTAGGCTTTATTTTTCATAAAAATTCAGTCTTAGACCCGTTTTACCGAGTGCGTTTTACCGTTTCTTTTCGTTTAGCAATTCAAAACGACCTCCGTTATTTTATCTAGTTTTTTTTATTTTTCCAAATTAGCTTAATTAGAATTTAATTTTGATTTTTAATTGTAATTTAGCATTATTTTCTTAATTTTTTAGAATTTAGTTTTCCCGATACCTGATTCTGTTCCCCGGTATTTTAGTATAGATTTAATTTTATTAGGATTTCCCTAAAAAAAAAAAAAAAAAAAAAACAAAAATTTGTTTCCCCGAAGTTTTTAAAGATTCCCCATTTCCTAATCTATTTCCCCGTAGATAAAAATTAGGTTTTTTATTTAATTAATTTTAGTTTGTAAAATAACATTATTCCATCATATCAAATATCTCCATCATTCAATTTCTCATCAAACCAGGATCCTTCAATTGCAGCCTCGTTGGACATAGACCAGGGAATATCTCTTCCGGGAATCTTATTATCATTGATTTCTATCTGTGTATTTTTATCCTTTTTGTAGAATTTGACTTTTTAGCCCTTGGTCAAGGCATCCGGTAGGATCTGTATAGGGTTGCTATATAAGTAAATACAAAAAGACATCATTTTCGGCTTCGTTGCCGGGGAGGTCCATTTGCTACGCTTGTATTATCCGACTTTGATCTGAACAGGTGTCTTATTGTAATATATATATAAAAAAAAACACAAAAATATTTTTTCTTTTCTTTTTATTAGTACAATATCATATAAAAAATTAAAAAAACCAAAAAAATCAAAAAATAAAAAAATTGTCCGAAAAAAATTAAAATTTCACTAATTAGTAAAATACCAAAATATAGTATTCACCACAGAGGTATTACATAATAAGTTCCGGTGGAACTACTGAGTTCCCAATCGACCAAAGAAAAATTTTTAAACTTGCCTTCATGTGTCACTTACGATAATACGGCTCACCTCATTCTATTGACAAACTAAAAAGTGGGTATAAGAGAGGGTTGTTCCTGAGGAACTACTACCCGAAAGGAGAAATATGCTTCCGAGCGCTATTCCTACTCCTCCGCTACCATCCTTTGCGTTTTTCATTCTGAGGAGCTACCGTGAAGTAAGATCGAATATTTGTGCTTAAGTTGTCTAACACTTGACCGTTTAAAATAGATTGTGAAATATATTTTAAATCCAAAAATCCAAAAAAATAGTGTATCTTCTTTTTTATTTACCATTTTGTGCATGCGCACATACGATCACAGTCCGTAGCATCAACCTCCTGCCACCAAAAACAGCCATTGATACGAACCTCTTCGTATAGAATACCCATTTCAGGAATATCCTCCCGTGAGAGCCAAATAGAACTAGCAGACACTCGAACTATGGCTCAATTGCTCCAAGCACCCCCCGAGGGGTACGAGGACAGCAATCCATATTCCTGAATTGTGGCAAACAATTTCGAGCTGAGGGCATGGGCTAATCAATCTTTGTCGCAGAACACAACATTCTCTGTCATGACAAAGAAGAAAAAAAAAAACCCGCATGCTCATTCAGTTACTTCAACAAGATCACCTCCACAATGGAGGGTCCCAATGTTCGCAAATTGCTACGAATAAGCTTATGCTTTTTCCATTCTCTATCGAGGGAGCACCGAAATGCTATGAAAAAGAACCCCCCGATCTAATCAAACTTGGGACTATCTTGTATCCAAATTCACAACCAGTTTTTCCCTCCCTCTAAAACACGAATCTTCGATGAGATCACAGATTTTTCAGCAAAGGTTTCGATGAATCGTTTTAATGAGGCTTGTATCGTTTCAATGATCTACTTAGGGCATGTCCACACATGATACTCAAATTGCATCAACTTGATACATTCTACAATGGCCCTGACGTTAATGATCATGATTAATTGAACACCGCAGCAGTGTGGAAACATTTTGGAAAAATGCCGTCGTGAATGTTTTAAAAATCATCGAGAGCAAGTCCAAAGGTTCTCAAACACGAGCTAAGGCAGTTGTTGGCCAAGGGTAAGTACAAACTCATTACCACCCAACTGATTTCATCTGATGTAGCTGAACCTAAGGAATTGTCCGAGCAATTCTCTTAGAACAAGAAGAACCAAGCTCTGCTCCAGCTCCAGCTCCTGCACCTGTCAAAGTGTCAGTTAGCTAAGTTTTAGTGTTACTTGCGGTGGTGCCCATTCACGAATCAGAAACTTCCAGCCACTCATGCAACGTTTATCGTACAACAAATTCTGAGTATGTTATCACAAGAGCCTCTCGCAGCAAAATACAACCAAGTAAGCTCCAATTACCCGACCTCAAATGGTGTGCAAATCATATATAGACCTCCAGGTTTTCACCCGTTCAGAACTCCTAAGCTAATAATGCAAACAATTTCAATCGGGGGAATAACTTTAACAAAACCGGAGAGCAATTTCAACAAAACAGAGGTGAAATTTTTAACCATCCAATTTTCAGTCAAAATCACTCGAGTAGACCCCATGGTTAATCAGTCTCCAGCTTATCAAGCCCCCGTTCCTCATACACACAGTGTCCCCAAGAACGATTTTTGACAACTACGTCAAGCTAATGATGCTATCATGAGAAACATCAAATAACCTCCAAAACCAGGTCAGAGCATGCAAATCGAAACCAAACAATTGAATAATCAAATGGAAAACTGACTAGATATGTTGGCTAAGTTTGTAAGCGCCAATACCGCTTCTACTTCAGGTATCAGGGACACTCCCTGGTAACACATTTACTAACCCTAGAGAAGACTTAAAGGCATCACTACTCGAAGTCGGTTTGCATATCAAGGACCTCCAATTCCTACAACTTCAGTAGTGAAACCAATACCCGAGGTGACAAAGGACCAAGTGCACCTTCTTTGCTCACAAAGTACGCAACCCGTCCACCTCCGGTATGGTCCTGAACCAATCACAACTCCAGTTTTTGAGCCCATAGTTGCTCCCTGTTGTTGCTCCCCGTGCCAAAACACTAAACCTTCAGTTTCCTCCTTCCATATCCTTCGAGGCGTGATACTTGAAAAGAGCCGTAATCAAGCTAATGACAAATCGACAAATTCTATGAAACTTCAAAAAGATGAGTTTCGAGATTAGCTTTACGGATGCTCTTGTTTTGATGCCCAAATTCGCCTCGACTCTAAGAACCTTACTTGGGAATAAAGAGAAACTTACTGAAGTGGCTCGAACTTCCAATGAACCCTGTCTAGCTCGAACTCCGATGAATGAACATTGTTCAGCGGTCATCTTGAACAAGTTACCCAGAAAACTTGGAGACCCCGGCAAGTTCCTGATTCCTTGTGAATTTCCAGGGATGGATGAATGCTTAGCATTAGCCGATCTCGGTGCTAGCATTAATCTAATGCCATTTTCAGTCTGGGAAAAGCTTTCACTTCCTGATCTTACTCCAACTTGCATGACGCTCGAACTTGCGGATCGATCAATTTCTAAACCAATGGGAATTGCAAAAGACATCTCCGTTAAAATTGGTGTATTTCACTTTCCAGCCGACTTTGTGGTTGTAGATTTTGAGCCAGACCCCCGAGTCCCTTTAATTCTCGGGAGGTGCTTCTTAAAGACCACGTGCTTTGATGATGTGCACAAGGGTGAATATAACTCTTAGAATAGGAAGTGAAGCCAACCCCTTACAATTTGGATCAACTTCCAGATACTCCTCCAATTACACTCACCTGACGGCAAACAAGGATTGACGTCATTGATATTGCATGTGATGAATAACTCTCAAGAATTCTTGGTTTTACTGATATTAATCCGAGTGGAATTCACTCCGTATTAGGATCAATTGTTGCTACTTCATCTCTACCCTAACTCCATTTGGGGATAGTGATTTCCTGCTTCTCGAAGAAAGCTGACTCTTTCCATGGTCTAGGCAAATTGAACCGGATTGTCCACATATAACCATTCTACTATGATCCTGGAGGGGACATCCTGCTTCTAGTAAGCCAATTTGAACAGTGGAACCACCACCCCCACTTCCAAATCAAAAACAATATATGCCTGGAGTTAGGAAAGAGTCAAACACTGTGAATCTAAAACCATTGAACCTTCCTTTCATTACCTCCGAGTTGAACTCAAGGAACTGCCTCCCCATTCTCGAGTATGCATGTTTTGTGAGTGCACAACAAGTTTGCCCCTCATTATTGCCTAAAGATTGGATGTTGAGGAAAAATCCGCTCCTCATAAAGGTCTAAAAGTCCCTCAAGCGAGCTCTCTCTTGGAAACTTTCTGACAATCAGGGTAACAACCCGGAATTTTGTACCCACAGATTCTAATGGAAGAGGACTATGGCAAACCCAGCGGTCCCACATCAAAGAAGAGTAAAACCAAAAATCCACGATGTTATTAAAAAGGAGGTTGAAAAAACATCTCTGAAACTGGATGATTTTACCCAATCACCGACAGTCCCTGGGTAAACCCGGTACATTGTGTACCAAAGAATGGAGGAATAACTGTGGTAGTGAACAGGAAAATGATTGATCCAACACGTTTGTTTACCGGATGGCGGTGTGCATTGACTTCGTAAGTTAAATGAAGCCACCCGCAAAGAACCACTTCCCTCTTCCGGTTTCATAGACCAAAAGCTTGAGAGAATTAGCGGGGAATAGAATACAACTGTTTCCTCTATGGTTTCTCCGGTTATTGTTCCAAATCCTCATTGACCCCCGTGATCAAGAAAAGACTACTTTTACTTGCCCATACAGAAACAATTGCCTACCGTCGCAATGCCTTTCGGCTTTGCCACGCTCCAGGCACTTGTTCAACGATGTAAGTTTAGCAAACTTTCATGAAAAAGGTTGAAAGACGAAGGAAAAGTTCTTTATGTACGACTTCACGGTCATTTGGAATTCTTTCCAAAACTGCCTCTCGGGGTGGGGGGGGGGGGGGGGGGGGGTGTCCCGGTTAGACCACATGCTTCAAAGTGGAAACACCAACTTAAGTCCTACTAGGGTAAAGAGCCCATTTTATGGACCAAAGAGGGCATTGTCCACGTCCTAAGATTTCTAAGAAAGGATTGAGGTTGCAAAGCCAAAATCGATGTCATAGTCAAAATTACCTCATCCTACCACCGTCAAAGGAATTAGGAGTTTTCTCGTCATGCCGGTTATTTAATACCGGCGGTATCATTCAGGATTCTCAAAAATATCCTGGACCAATGATCCATCACCTTGAGAAGAATACTCCATTCATCTTTCCGATACCTGCATTCGAGCTTTTCCAAACATTGAAAGATAGACTTACGGAAGCTTCCAATCATGATTGCACCAAACTGGACCTTCCATTTGAGCTAGTGTGCGATCAAGCGAATTCGCCATAGTGCAGTTATGGGGCAACGACATGAGGAAAACATTTTTTCGGCCTATCCACTATGCTATGAAAGACCTAGATTAGAAAGCCATAAACGAACTACACCTACGACAGAAAAGAATAACTTGCCATAGAAATAAATCTTTCTAGAACATTCAGTCTAACCATCATCAGAAGAAAATCATAGTGCATACGGACCATTCCTCCCATAAGTAACTCTTTGCCAAAAAGGATGCCAAGCGAGATTGCACTCGATGGTTCTCCTCCTCTCAAGAATTTGACTTCAAAAGTTATTGATACTAAAGGAGCCGAGAACCACTGCATCCGAACATCTGTCCATATTGGAAAACCCGTATGAAAACGTCAATGCTCCAAAGAGATAAATGAAAGTTTTCCTCTTGAGACGTTAAATATGTGACCTTTCGTGGAGATACTAGAACCCCGTGGTTGCCGACTTTGCAAATACCACGCGGTAGCATTCAATGTGATGGCCATGCGACCCAGCAGAAAACAAGTTTATTTTTCAAAGATTATAAAACACTATATCGGACGACCCCCTACTTGTTTAAAAAATTGTGCGGATCAAGTGATCAGGCGATGTGTGCAGGGGTGGGTGGGGCGGCAATGAAGCTCTTGAGAATTCCTCTCAGCTTGCCAACAATGGACCCACCGGGGGACATCATGTGTGAAACTCTCACAGCCAAAAAGATCATATATGACTCCGGTTTCTTCTGGCCCACTCCATCTATATAGAAGCCCTAGGTTTGTCAAGACTGTGACTCGTGCCAACGTCAAGGAAAAACTACACAACGAGATGAGTATGCCTCAAAACTCCATCCAAGTTTTTTGTGAAATCTTTGACATTTGTGGGCAATCGACTTTTATGGCCCGTTCCCGTCTTCACTGAGGGAACAATTAATATTCTCGTGGCAAGTCGACTAGTTGTCAAAATGGGGTTTGAAGAAAGCGCTCCCCCACCAATGATGCCCGAGTAGTTTTGCAAAATTCTGAAATCTCTCTTCGCCAGATTGGTGCTCCCCGAGCAATATAAGTGATCGCGGAAACCCATTTTATGTAAATGTCCAGTTTGCAAAGGCATGGCAGAAATATGGAGTTACTCACCGTCTCTCCACCGCTTATCACCCACAAACAAGTGGGCAAGTGGAAGTATCAAATCGTGGCTTGAAAAGAATCCTTGAAAGGACCATAGGTGAAAACCGTGCCTCCTGGTCGGACAAACTAGATGATGCACTATGGGCCTTCCGCACAGCTTACAAAACACCCATCGGGTGTACTCCTTACAAGCTTGTGTATGGTAAGGCATGCCATCTTCCGATCGAGCTTGAGCACAAAGCCTACTGGGCCTTAAAGCAAGCAAACTTCAATCCTGAAATTACGGGTGATCACAGGAAAGTTCAACTCAATGAACTAAATGAACTTCGTGATCATGCCTATGAGAACTCTTTGATCTACAAGGCCAAAACAAAGAGGCTCCATGACTCCAAGATCAAAAACCGTGTTTTCAACATTGGTGATCGAGTCCTCCTCTTTAATTCCAGATTAAAGATTTTCTCGGCAAACATAAAATCCCTTTTGAATGGCCCTTTCACCAACACATAGAGTATTTCCATACGGCACTGTTTTGAGCATTTCTCAAGCCCAACGTGCCAAATTCAAAGTGAAAGGTCAGCAGCGTCAAGCATTACTTTGGAGGGAACGTACCACACTTAGTAGTTCCAGATCTCCAAACTTTCCCCAAGGATCAATAAATCCTTGTGATGGGTCAAGCATCGCGACCCTAAACAAGCGCTTCATGGGAGGCACCCCATGCTTAACCGGATTGGTGATATAATAAGTATGTTATTTTTTGATGAATACTTGCTTATCCCATTACCCATTGTTCCGATGTTGTTGTTATTATTCATGTCCCTGGAATGCCCGGAATGTGAATACTCTCAGTTAGTCCATTCATCAAGAGTTTCACACCCTCAGCTTCAATTTGGGAATTCCGATATCCTAATCTTATCGACTAACGTTTTATCTTATTTGCATACTCAGAAACGGCCCTTAGATTACTGTAATACCCATCAAAAACAACGAGGACGATGTTAATAGTTCTAGTTTGGGGGGGTATCTATCGATTTGATCGTTGCCTGCATCATTGTACCACGTAAACCCTTTTTTACCACCAAATATACCAAAAAAATGAAAAAAATTGCAAAATACTTTTTCAAAATATAATAAGTGTTTTGTCACAGTTTTTGCTTTCTTTTGGGTAGAATAAGAATAATTTTTTGACTAGATCGGCGTGGTTGAGCCCTAGCAAGTTCCCTAGGCTCAAGCGTGTCCGAATTCTAAAGCTTTGAATATTAATAATGTTAATAACGAGAAATGATCGAGTTAAATATAAGTTTATGTGCTAAGCAATGATTCTACTAAAAACTTAATACAAGTAACTTGTGGTTATTCTCTCCCTTGAATTTCAAATTCCACCTAATCATACCGGTTAATCAATATAATTCAACTATGTCAATCGATGATTCAAAAAAGCTTCAAATTTGTAACTTGAGTTTTCAAAAGCGAGATTTAAGTGGATTTAAAAGATAAATGCCCTAAAGAAGCAAGAATGAAATGTGAAAGCAAAAATGCATGAAAAAGTGAAATTTATGCCAATGAAGCAATGCAGTTGATAATAATAGAGGCAAGTAAAAGATGTCGTGATATCCCACTCCGCTAGCAACGAGGTGGGGGTTCAAACTAAGACGTCTTTACTTCTAGAGATTTGGTGTGTCGTGATATCTCACTTGGAAGAAAGGTCTAGGTGAGGGTTCAAACTAAGACACCAATCCTTAGCCATATTAGGAATAAGGTGTTGATGTGATTTCCCACTACGCTAGCAACTTTTTTTATTTTTTAAACAAACGAGCAACGGGGTGGGTTTTCAAACTAAGAACATCGGTCGTTGGTTGTGATATCCTGCTCCGTTAACCACGAGGTAGGGGTTCAAACTAAGCAACGCATTCCTAAGCTTTAAAGAACTTATGATTATAATGTTGAATATGTTGCAAAAAGTTCTAAAGTTTAAATCTCGAAATCAAGTTACGAAGTCTTAATAAGTTGTTGCTTTGAGTCATGATTCATTTTGAATTATGACTATGAAAATAAGTTGGTCTATGGTTAAATTAAAATGAGTACACACATTCAATCGTATATCCATGTTGGGAGTTGAAAATTCACAAGTCATAAGTATGAGGGCTTAACATCTAAACTTATATCGACAATGATCTTGTTTAATTGCTTAGCTTGGAACTTGTGAAAAATCGAGGACGATGAATTTATCCGTCAGGACATCCGTAGATCACTCTACGGGCGCTTCTCATTCTATGATCCCAGTATTAATAAATAAAGAAAGTCAAACTTGTTAAAAAATGAGAAAATCCAAAAATATTAGTTGTAGTTAGTGTAAATTCAGAAAATGGTGAAAACGGGGCTTACATGTTTACTTCATAACATTGCGTGAGGACACACAATACCTTAGTTTGGGGGATTTGATAAGTGCTTAATTACACATATCTTTTACCTCTAAAAACGAGCTTAAATGACCAAAAACAGACAAAAACTGCCAAATATATGTTTGTTTTGCATTTGTATTGTGCAGGAAGTGGATATCAACAAAAAGACAGAAAACCAAGCCAAAATGACAAAACTGAGCATGGAATGGAAAAGACTGTGAAAAATCAAGGCCAAAGACCAAAAAAAGTCAAAGTCAAAGTCAATCCTAATGAATCAGCAGTCAAACCAGAGCCGGAACTGAAGAATACTATTGGATGCAATCTTAACCCATCTGATGGGCCGGGAAAGCCCAATAGTATAACTATGAAGACTGTGAAGACCAAATGGGCCCTCAATCAATTTCAACAGCCCATTTGTGTGCAATTGACAAAGACTGTGAAGACTTTGAAGGCCCAATCCTAGCCCAGTTACAGCCAATCTCAGCCATTGTACACACAAAACCCACTTCATAACCTTATTGGGCTTGAAAAAGCCCAATAACCAAACCTGTACCTTATTGGGCCCAAACCCAAACCCAGTGGGCCCAATACAAGCCCAAACACAAAACCCAAGCCCAATAACCTTTTTACAAAACCTTAGGGACTAGAACTGTCATTTTTTAAAGTGTTTTATAAAAGAAAAATGGTGAAATAAAGGGAGGGACTAAAACTGCCAAATGGCAATTCTTTTATTATGTTTAAAGGCAAGGGCTGGATTTGCAATTTCCCAAAACTCTCTTTATTCTTTTGTTATACAAACGCAAGGGCCATAAGTGTCACTTTCCAAACTAGTTTATAACTAAAACTCGGCTTAAATAAAATGAAAATAGAAAGAAAGATGGAGGGCCAAAGTTGCCTCTTCCCCATTCTTTTCTTTTAAACCTGCAACCACAACGGTACTCGATACCTCTTACCCGCCAAAACCATTACCTCCCTCTCCCACTGTTTTCTTGCCAAACCACCCCCCTAGTACACTTCCCAGCCTGCCTCTAACCATTTCCCACCTCCCCATTACCCCTATAACCTTCCCACTTGGCAATTTACACAACCCGAAGCCCCCATCGATGGCTGAGAATGTTGTAAGGCCAATGGAAGGCTAGGATTGCTTGGGGAGTATTGTACACTCACAGCAAACACAACCCAAGAACAAAGAAAGGCTTTGAGCCTCTATAAAAGAGAAGAGAACAAGCCGAGAAAAAAAATCCCTGTTTTACTTTCTTAGTTTAATGTTAATTAAGTTTGCTTTAAAGTTATTGTATTCAGTTTGTTTAAAACGTTTTAAGTTGTATTTCTCTGCATTTTTTAATAAAAGATCAGAGTTTTTTTTGTGTTATTGGCATTTATCAAATTTGAAGTGTAAAATTAAGCCCATTAAACCTAGTTTAAATCTTACGACCACTCGATGTTAAGAGTTGTTAAGCTCAGCATATAATCTCGTAATACCCCTTTATTTCTTTTAAAAAGCTAAGAAGAAGCTGAATTTATAAATTAAGGGGGTGTTTGGTTTAACCTTAAAATGGGTCATAATGGGGTTTTTATGGATAAATACCACTCAGCCAACTTTGGCTGAGTGTGTAGGGTTTATTAGTGCACTTTACCAAAATTTTAGTATAAAAATAAATTTTTTAAGGTCATAAATCAATTGTCCAAAATTTAAATAAGCCAAATGAGCTAAGTGCTCCAGCCTGCTTATGCAGCTTAAGGCACATTGTTTTTGTGCTTGTTATTGTTGTATCTAGCCCACTTTAACCACACCTTAATCTGTCTTTGAATCTCACCAAGTAAAAAAAAAAAAAATCAAAATAACCTATATGTCATTTCTTTGAACCCCTACCCTTAAGCCTAAATTTCAATCTGTTTTTAAAACTCCAAAATGGGCCCAAACTTTAAATAAGCCTAATTTGCCTCTATTAAAATCGTTAGAGTTTGTTTTTAACTAAAAAGCTTTAAGAGCTTATTGCAATAACTTAAAAAGGAACCCCTTGTCCACTGTTTGGCCCTCCCCTGGTGCTGAGGCACCTAATTTTCAACCCCACTTTTCTAGCTATTTCATAACCAAAGCTCTAGAATTTATTGCTTTTTAATGTAGCTTAATAGATACCCTATAAGTCCCCAAAATCTTATAGCTTATCTCCCTTTCTAGGTTAGCATAAATTAGCTTAAAGTTCCCCCTTTATGTTTTTATATAATAATCTGTTAATATAGCTTAAGTAATTTTCCCCTATTTTAGGGCTTATATAGGTAGCCATACTTATCTAGGACTCCTTATGTGTAGTCTCTTATTCCCCTAGCTTTCTAGCTTATTTTGTAGCTTAAATCCCAAAAAGAAAAGAAAAATAAGCTCATAAGCTTAATAAGCTTCTGCAGCCCCAAAGGCTCTCATTTCTGGCTTATTAAGTTCATTTCAGCTAGTGTGCTTATTAAGAAAATTGCTCCCCATAAGCCCTTCTACAAGTTTGCTTTTTTGACTTTTGTCAAATAAGCACTTTGGACCCTCTTTGAATATCGGGGTCCAACTCAGGGACCATTAGTGTAAATTTCTCTTTTATGGTTAACAATGTTAGTGCCCCTTGTTAGTTTGTTGTTTCCCCGTTAGTCCTTATATCCTTTTCACTGTTAGTCCCTATAATTAACTGCTGTTAGTTTAATTTAATTTAATTAATTAAATTAGGGTTAAATTTAATAAGTTTAATTACTTTTTATTTAAACAGTAACTTTTAGGCATTTTTATATTTTTAGAATTGTTAACTTTTTCTTTATTTAATTTTATTTTTTCAGAATTTTTATAACTTTTATTTTTTGTCTTTTTCTATTTTCTTAGTTTTAATTAGTTATTAATCTTTATAAATTCATAAAAAATCCAAAAATTAATAAAAAAATATTTTTCTTTTTTATAAAATTTTATTTTGTCATTTGATTGTCTAGGAAAAATATAAAAATTTAGTGTAAAGCCTTTATTTTCCAATAAAATTCAGGTCTTAACCCGTTTTTACGGAGTGCGCTTTAAACCGTTTCTTTCGTTTTGCCTTCAAACGACCTCCGTTTCTCTAGTTAATTCTAGTTTTTTTTTATTTTTTCAAATTAAGTTAATTAGAATTTAATTTTGATTTTTAATTTAATTTAGCATTTATTTTCTTAATTTTTAGTATTTTAGTTTTTCCCGATACCTGATTCTGTTCCCCGTATTTTAGTATAAATTTAATTTCTAGGATTCCCTAAACTAATTTTTTGTTTCCTAGTTTTTTAAAGAACCCATTTCCTATAATCTGTTTTCCCGTAGAATTAAATTAGTTTTATTTAATTAATTTTAGTTGTAATTATATCAGTGTTTCCATCATAACTAAATATTCTCCATCATTCAATTTCTCATCAAACAGGACACCTTTCAATTGCAGCTCGTTGGGACATACGACCCGGGAATATCTCTTCCGGAATCTTTTTATCATTGATTCTATCTTGTGTATTTTATCCTTTTGTGGAATTTGACCTTTTGCCTTGGTCAAGGGCATTCGGTTAGGATCTGTATTAGGGTTGCTATATAAGTGTATACCTAACCACGAATCAGTTCATTAGCTTGATTACGGCTCTTTTCATTATCACGCCTCGAAGGATATGGAAGAGAAACTGAAGGTTTAGTGTTTGGCACGGGAGCAACAACAGGAGCAACAATGGCTCAAAAACTAGAGTGTGATTGGTTTCAATGACCTACCGGAGTAGGACGTTGCGGTACTTTGTGAGCAAGAAGGTGCACTTGGTCCTTTGTCACCTCGGTATTGGCTTATCACTACGAGAGAAGTAGGAATTGGGGGTCCTTTGATAATGCAACCACCGATTCGGATAGTGGATACCCTTTAAGTCTTCTCTAGGGTTAGTAACTGTGTTTACTAGGGAGTGTCCCCTGAAACCTGAAGTAGAAGCGTATTGGGCAGTTACAACTTAGCCAACATATCATGTCAGATTTGCTATTGATTATTCAATTTGTTTGTTTTCGATTTTGCATGCTCAGAACCCTGGTTTTGGAGGTTATTTTGGCATGAGTACTAAATTATACTAACAGTAGTAACTAGTAGTGGTGACATTATACTACCAGTACTAACCACTTAGCATAATTTCCATTATATACCTGAGCAACAGTAACTTCTAAGAGTCCATGAAGTCTTTTAAGTCCCAACAAACATAATTGAAAGCATTTTTATAGGAATTTTGATATTAAAATGTATTAACTATTTGATGTTATCATTGAAGCACAAGGATCTGGTAAAGTTCTGAATGAGGAGGAATTGGAATTTTTGGTAGACCCTGGAGTTGCAGAAGGTCCAGTTATACACACGGTCGTTACACACAATGCAGCTTATCAAGCAGATGATTTGGATGCGTATGATTCTGACTGTGACGACTTCTCTACAGCCAAGGCAGTTCTCATGGCCAATTTGTCTAGTTACGGATCAGATGGTCTCTTCGAGGTACCTCACTCTGAAAACACTCATATTGATATTTTAAATCAAAGTGTGCAAGAGATGTCGTATTCTGAACAAACTCATCTTGTGAATTATCTAGAGAATGAGATAACAAGTTATAGCAATATCATTCCTTATTCTCAGTATCTGCTTGAAACACAAAATGCAACTATTCATGATATAAATTATTCTACACAAGAAGATGCCATGATATTATCTGTGTTTGAACAACTATAAAATCAAGTAACTAATTATAACAAGGTCAATAAGGACAATCTAATTGCGAATGAATCCTTATCTGCTAAGCTTGAAAAATACAAAGAACGGGTGAAATTGCTAGAAGAAAGAAAAAATGTGGATTTAAGTACTCGAGAAAAGCTTATAATGGATGATATAATTCGGGAGAAAAATGCACAGTGTGCGGATTTTGAAAAAGAAATTAACTATCTTAAACAAACTTTTTCTGAACAATTAAAGGAAAAGGAATTGTTAACAAAAACATTTAATGTTTTCAAAAATGAATCCAAGGAAAAGGAAGCTAAGAATACTAATAAAGAAATTGCTTTGGAAAAGAAAGTTAAAGAACTGGACAATATTATTTGTAAAATGGGTCAATTCGCGCAAACTATGCATATTATCATAAAACCACAAGTTTTATATGATAACAACCTTAAACAAGCTCTTAGTTTTCAAAATCCTTTCTATCTCAAGAAAGATCAGCAAATTAGGCTAATGCTTTATGATGGTAGTGTTATTGCTAAGGAAACCAATGTGATTTCAAATGTTGATTCTGAAGAGACTTTGATGCTTGAGGAAGAGAGTCGATCAAAAATGCTTTTAAAACAAAGTGATCCAATGGTCTTAGAAAATAAAGTTAACATTAAGCCAATTAATTACGCTGGGTTAAATCAATTATCTGAAGATTTTGGTAAACGTTTTGTCCCATAACAATAATTGTCTGTTGAACAAGCTTTCCGGTTACAAACTTCACACCCTAATACTGACAAATTTGCTTCTTCGCTTGTCAAAATTGAGGCTCTTTAGGAACTTACTAAGGTAAGCCTGGTTAATACAAGCCTTAAAAAGCTTAAATACCATCTTGTCCAATTTGACAATGTGGTGAAAAAGCATATCACGCCCGATGCTTTAACAGAAGGGAAATGGGTGTTTGAACACACTAAAGCTGTTTTTCTAAAAGAAATAATTCTATTTTTAAAGACCTTAAAATACATATTTAATGTTTTTGATAAAGATCTTTTAAATGACATAACGGAAGTACATAAAAATTTTAACCAGATGGAATTTGTTGTTCAACAATATCATATAGACAAACAGTGCTTTGAAATTCAAAAGAAACAATTTTTGATTGAAAACGATCGACTCTTGGATCAAATCATCTCTCAAGATATTGTGAATATTGTTGTAAATTCTTTGTTGGATATAAATAATTCTGTGAATGTGAATTCTTCTGTTGCTATGAATGATTCTGTAAATTATGTGGAAATGTGCAACAAGTGTCTCAAACTTGAAGCCGAGCTTATAAAACAATACAACATGGTTGAAAAGCATAAGTATAATAGACTTTCGAAAAGCTTTTCTAAACTTGAACAACATTGCATTTCTCTTGAACTTGCAATGCAACTCAATAAAGAAATTTTTCAAAAGAATAACACATCTGTGAACCAAACTGAATCTTTATTTGATCAATTGTTTGAATTGAACAATTTGAAAGTTGAGCTTCAAGCAAAAGACACAACAATCAAGAAGTTGAAAGCAAACATTAGACGTTTGAATAAAACTTCCACCACAAACAATGTGAAAAAGGACATAGATGAGATTGAGACCATCAACATAGAATTGGAACATAGGGTGACAAAACTTATTGCTGAAAATGAGCATTTGAAACTGACTTAAAAACAACTCTATGATTCAATTAAACCATCACGTGTTCAGGCTAAAGAACTTGCTGAATCGTTGGTCAATCAATTAAATCAAAAGTATGTTGAAATTACTACTTTAAATACTCAACTCCAAGAAAAGGTTTTTGTCGTAACAACATTAAAAATGATCTTATGAAATTCAAAGGAAAAGACATAGTTGACAATGTTGCCCAAGTGTCAAATGCTACCACTATTGCTCTAGGAATGTATTAACTTGACCCAATAACTTTGGCTCCTAAGGATAAGAATAATAGGGAAACTCATATATATTACCTTAAGCACACTATGGAACAAGCTGCTATTCTTAAGGAGATAGTTGAACAAGCAAAATCCCTAAACCCTTTAGATAGTGTATCTTACTTTGCCTGTAAGTATGTTAAGCTGATTCAAGAGTTGCTAGGATATGTTAGAGATACTTGCCCTGATATTCACAAACCTAGTGAGAAATTAGTTACTGTCACACCTATCAACAAAAAGAAAACAGTTAGGTTTGCTAAACTTGTCATATCATCAAGCACATCCCCAAAACTGTTAGGTTAGTCTCTTCCCAAACAAAGACCAAATAGACCACTAACATTTCTGTGCCAACTTCTACAGGAGTAAGCCGATCTACTAAATCTAGCAAGTCAAAGTCTACATACAATACAAAGAATGATAGGATCATGCATATTTCAAGTAGTACCCAGAAGAAGAATAAAGTAGAAGACCACTCTAGGATAGTTAAGTCTTGTTTGAATAAACCAAATTATAACACCCTGTGTTTTCAAGTCATTTTACGACGTCGTTCATTTCACTATTTATTTTTAGTCTCATACGCGTTTGCTTTTAATTTTAATCGTTAAGTTAAATCGCTTAGGCTAAATATTATCATTCAATGTAAACAGGCATCAAACAATTAAATATTTACGTCAAGCCAGTGTTAGATTAATTATTTGGAGGATAATTATTAACTTTGCACATTTTATTTTTATTGGTTACGTAAAGTGTTTACGTTTCACGATAAAATACATTTAGGCATTCACGGAACCACCAAAATTTATCTACGCTTCAACAAATACCCATTATTATACCCAATACCCAAAGTTTTATGAAACTTTACCTAAGTTATTCATCATAGCCTAATTTTACATACAAGAATCAAACTAGGACATACACTTTACAAGTATTTACATCTACACTTAATCTATACACATTTAAACTTCAAGTAATACAAGATTTTTACCACAAAATATCTAAGACATCACTAGTCCCTCCCCCTTAATTTTTAGATAATATATTATCCCAAGGGGACAATGACCACACAACTAACTAGCTAAGTAGCATGTATCAACCTAGGACTCATTAGTCTTGGTACATGACTAGTTGTTTTGACCAAGACCTTTCTTATTTCCCTCCCCATGTTTCACTAGTCTTGACCACTCTTTGATTGTAACTTGGACCAAGGTTAATATATAAATACATGCACATCTAGTAATATATCTCACATACTCATTTCCTTAGTAGAAAACTTCACTCATCTCTTGTTTCTCCCTCCCCTAGCCCACGACATACATCTAACACACATACATAATCCATAAAATTTTATTTACCAAGTATCCAAGTGATCTAACATCATATCTAAGGTATCCTAAGGTGTATTGAAGGTTTGGTTTAGTGTTTAAAAGGGTAAATCAAGAAAGGTGCAAGATTAGGGTTTCATGGGAAGTTAGGGTTTTATAGTCTTGGAAGCTTAGGTTTTGGTTCTAAACTAGGGTTTAGATCTTGATTCTCCTCATCATACTTCATTCTAAGGTCATCTAAAAACCCTACACTTTTTACATTTGTGATTTTATGTGTATATGATGTTTATATAGTAAATCACCATCTAGGAAACATATTAACATGTAAAATGGATTTTTACTTTTGATCATCGTATGATATACTTTTTCATATGTTACGTTGGTGTTAGAAACATGTTGTAATGGAAGTATATACATTATATAAGTGTGGATTAATTTACAAAAGTATATATAAATTAATGGTTTAAAAGTTTACTTATTAAAGTTTGTAAATGAACAAATGAAGGGACTCGATATTCTGGGACAAATGATGGCTTAAAGAACCTAAAGTACATAAGATTTGTGGTATAAGATATGGTAGATGACTTGTAGTATTACATTTTTGCCAAAAGTTTATAAAAATAAGTTTAAATACTTTTTATATAAAAGTTATATTTTTATAAAAATAAGTTTAAATACTTTTTATATAAGAGAACTCGAAAATCCGAGCTATAACGAAGAAGATACGCTAATTGCAAGTTTACGATAATAAAAGCTTTTATAAAAACAATTTTATAAAAACTTATTATTTTCCACATCTAATAAAAATATATGATTATTTTTCACAGAAAGTACATATTTTTAGAATTCTAAAACATTGAGAATCATAATTATTTGATCAATAACGAAGGAGTTATAGATTTTTCATGTTAACGATTATAAATACTTTTATAAAAACAAATTACTGTTCACATTAGAAACTTTTTGGAAAATATGTTAGTTAGATAGAACTTTTAATTACGAAGACGTGCTCAAAAGAATCACTAAAATCGGAGTTAAAACGAATAAGATATGACTTTTACGAGATTAGGCTAATTAAATTTATAAAAATGATTTTATAAAGTGCATGAACAGTAAAAATCACTGTTCATCAGAGGGTTAAAAGTATTAAAATGTAATATTTTGATATATCTTTATAATACGAAAGCGTGGACATAAAGAACGTACAAAACGGACTTAAAACGAGAAAGTTACGACATTTTTACTAAGGTAATATTTATAAACATTTTAACTTTATAAATATTATTTATCAATTACAATTAGATGGTGATGTAGCTATATAGAATTATATACGATGTTAGTTATTCAAAGTACTTAGTACTCACACGACCTATAATTAATTAGGTTGCACTCGAACACTTACGTGATGTTATTCACGCATTTGATATATTTGTTGATTCATTTACTCGAGGTGAGTTCATAGCCCCACGTTTTACATTTATAATGATTTACAAGCTTTGGGGTGAGAAACATGCATGATTTTATAATTAGACACAAGTGGGCATTTTTACATTATGATTACGTGTTTGTCTAAGTAGCGATAACCCTCTGAGCCCACAATCATGAACTGTCAATTACCGTGTGAGCGCAAATGTTATGAATAGATCTATTTGGGATTGACATCCCTGTTCGGGTGATTAGCTGTCACTGGACAAACGAACGTATACCATGTCGGATTTGGGATGTTGCGGGTTAGAACATCATCACGGGCAAATGTTGGCAACTTATATTGCAATTCATTTATGTCGAGCTTCAGTGTCATGAGCTTAGGAAACGTAATTACATTTTTGTGATGTTTGCATATGTTGCATTATCATACACTTGGGAAATCTTGTGGTCCTACATTATACATTTTACAAACCTATGAATTTACCAACATTATTGTTGACGTTTTAAAGCATGTTTTTTCTCAGGAGATCAACGAGGTACAAGACAAGAGATACATTGGTGGTTGTGATTTTGGAAGTCATATGCATTAGAGATTTGGTTGCATTATATTTTGGGGAAATATTTATTATGGACTAGAATCTTTTTATTTTGAACAACAAACAAGTGTAGCTTCGGGCTTTTGTAACAAACAATTTCTTAAATCCAATGTATTCGTTTTAAACGACTTTTAAATGGTCGTTCTTATATATATCTTGTGTTATTGATCTATGAAGTAACACTCTCAGACCCATATTACGCAGCGACCCAATTTGGGGGTGTTACAGATTGGTATCAGAGCGCCAAGGTTATAGAGAACCAGGTCAAATGTTTTTACTTGGACTATAATAGTTTTCAAACATTGCATTCATACAAAGGGGTTTTTACGGGACATACACTCACTAGTTGTTGCATTAGTTGGTTAGACTAGATGCATTCATGATTGATATATGTGTTTATAATATATATTACGTATATTACAATAAGAGTCTTATATTAATACTTATATAAGCTACTTTTGATTTTCAGATTTTGTCATGTCGGATTCGGAGCATTCCACTGTCACTTACGCATCCATATCTAGTGATGATGGATCATTGGATGTAGGATCTCCAGGAGTCATTGTATTAGGATATGATGGACTGCCCATAATGCCAAAGGACCCTTATGCATACGTAGAGGCCACTATTAGGAGCCACCTTCACCAGATTTTGTTTTGGAGCCTATATACCCAGAGTTTATGCCACCTGAGGATGATATGCTTCCAACTAAGGAGCAGCCACTTCCTGCTGCGGTCTCACCAACTGTTGATTCACCAGGTTATATTACTGAGTCCGATCTTGAGGAGGATCTGGAGGAGGATGATGAGGATCCTGAGGAGGATCCAGCTGATTACCCCACTGACAGAGATGATGATGATGAGGAGGAGGAGTCCTTCGAAGATGCTGATGAAGAAGAGGAGGAGGAGGAGCACCTAGCTCCAGCCGACTCTGTCTCACCACCCGCATGTCGTACCACTGAAAGAATGTCTATCCGAGATTAGGCACCTATTCCATTCCCGTATGAGGCAGAGTTTGACAGATTTCTTGCCATATCTACTCTGCCACCATCTCCACTTACATCATACTTATCACCACTACAACAGATACCATCCCCACCACTACCAGTATCATCACCATTACCTATGTCACCTCCATCACTACCTGCTAGTCCTACCCACTCTTTGGGCTATAGAGCTGCTATGATCTGGTTGAGAGCCCAGTCACCATCTACTTCCCATCCACTACCACTACCACTACCTATTGTACTTCCATATACCAGGGCATCTATGGCCATGATGAGAGCTGTTGCACCATCCACCTACATCTTAGCATCTCGATCAGAGACACCGCCATCAGGGACACCACCACTTTTACCTATACCATTACATACATCATCACTACCTTTGCTTCTACCCTCTACTAACTGTAGAGCGGATGTTCTTGAGGTTACGTTACCACCTTAGAAGAGGTTGTGCATTGCTCCCGGTCCTAAATATGAGGTCGGGGAGTGTTCATCTGCTCCCACTGCTAGGCCTACTAGAGGCTTTATAGAAGATTATGGTTTTGTTGGCACTCTGGATGCTAAGATTAGACGTGACCCAGATAGGGAGATAGGTTACGGGATTATTGACGTCTGGGTGGATCCAAATGAGATTGCAGAGGAGATACCAGCGACTGATGTAGCAAAGTTGGGTCAAAGGATGACAGACTTTGTCACTACTGTTAGGCAGGATACATATGAGATTTATGAGAGACTCGATGATGCACAAGATGATAGATTGTTGATGAGCGGTCAGCTCAACTTACTACGTAGAGATAGGCGCTCCCATGCTCGCACAGCTAGACTTATGGATGGTGAGGCCAGAGCTTCTCGTGAGGGTTGGGTAGAGTCTATGGATGCTAGTGATATGACACGTTCTAAGGTTAGAGCACTACAGACTACGGTTTTAGCACAATAGACTAAGATTAGAGATTTGTGGGCTATAGACTGCAGATGACAGGCATAACTCGCAGAGGTACTGACTCTGTTGAGGACATTGCAAACTCAGATGGCAGCACTACATAGTCAACAGAGACCTGCTAGGGATCCAACACATCCTGATGTACCAGAGGAGGCCGGTAGTAGTTCTTAGATCTGGTTATGTCTTAGCTATGTTGTATACCATACTAAGTATTATGAGGTAACTCCCGGCTAGTAAGGCTCTAGGTTTTATTTTCATCTTGTAACCTAATGGTAGTGATCATTTTGTAACCGAATCGGTCATGTATGTTTTCCAGATTATATATGGAATGGATGTATTATGTCATGTTTGTAATTAAATTTATTATGAATGAATGTTGATTTAGCTACACCATTTGTTGGTCCCACTTTAATAAATCAAATTCCTTAAGCTTGTTTAAGGTTTAGTTATATTAGATAAATCTAACATAACTATGAATGTATTAAAGATTATGCGGAATCTAGTCTTTAATATTAAGAAAAATTATGAATGAAACAGTAATTATATGAACATATAATTTAACAAACAAAAAAGCTCCAATATTATTAAGCAAATAATACAAATACTCTTAAAGTATTAGGGTTACAAAGACCTTGAAGCTATGATAATTCTATGAATGAATCGTTTTTGGTTTTTGGTTTTGTACTTATCTATCTCTATGCCCTAAGACCTCCTTTTATACACAAAGGATCCCTAGTCGGCTTACAATACTTTCCTAAGTATATCAAATCTTCTAAACAAATAACTTATACATATCTTTTACCAAATTAGTTCATACAAATCACATAAGCAGTACTAATTAACTCAGTAGTACTAACTTCTTCATTAGCAGCATTAACTCCTTCAGCAGCATTAACTTTGTACTAACAGTAGTAACTTTTGTACTAGCAGTAGTAACTACTTAGTAGCTTTTCTTCTAAGTCTATGAGAAGTCACTTCCACTAACAGTAGTAACTTCCTCTAGCAGTCTTAAACACTTAGAATGATTTTTATTAAAGATCACCAGCAGCACTAACTTTGACTGAGCAGCATTAACATCAATAAGAGCAGCAGTAATTCTAAACAACGTCAAGACGCTTTTAATCCCAACACCATTGTTAATTTCAATTCAGTTGTATATTTCACTGTAGGATGTGATCTCATTTTATTTATCAGGTATATGTCATGTCGATCTCACTTTGGGTTGCATATTTTACTGTGTGATATGATCTTACTTTATTTATTATGTATATGTCATGTCACGGTTATGATTTGATGTGCTGTCATGTAGGATCAATTATTTGATTACGACAAACCTAAAACAACACTTTAACGAGCAGTGTACCCGGTCGAGATGGAGTTCGCGGTAAGTAGGGTGTCAAACACTAAGAGTGGAATAATAATCCTATATTCTATCAGTATTTTAATTATTCTATTTACTGGTTAAACCTATGTTATGTATGTTGTCTAATGATATATGGGTTTTCAGCCTGAGAGACTGGCACATGTTTGGTGGAAACAAATACCAATTCAATAGACAATAAACATAAAAGAAGAAAATTAGAAGATGTTGGGAATTATAGATTTGATGAGACAGAAGAAATAAGTAATGAAACAAAAGGATCAAAATTGTCATTAAAGAATTCTACAAGATGTAGGAGAAATATGAAGATTCTGGAAGATCTCCTTAAGAAGATAAAGATAATAGAAGATAAACTTAAATGTTTAAAAGATTTATTAATATCTTTGTACTTATCCTTTATAAACCTAGATATCTCTACTATATAAAGAGATATCAGGTGTGTCGTTTTAGACATCTAAAAAAGTGTGTGTATGTTCACAAGATACAATGTAGACGTCTAGCTAGTTTTGTGGTTTAGCCTCAAGGTCAAGGTAACTTGATCCTGTTACAGTTCATTGATGTAACCGTATTATTCTGATCAAATAATATTAGGGCTTGGAGTGTTTATAAAGAAAAACCTTGTTATGATAACTTTAATTTGTTCTTATTCTGCTGCATGTTATTGTCTTTGTTATCATGATCCTAGATGAGGTCTAAACAACCTTGATCTATAAACGATCCAAGAAATATCACGTGTTTTTAGTTCTATCAGGTAGTATCAGAGCCATGGGGATCTTGATCTAGGTTTTACAAGGTTTTTACAATCGAATTTAATGAAAGAAAATTGAGTTTTGATCAAATTCGGTAATGGTTATGGTTTTCGGTAATCTGCTCATGATCAAATTCGGTAAATTAGGGTTTTCACCAAACCCTAATTCGGTAGAGTAGAATGTATCTACGAGGTTTTTATTGACGCATTTATGAAGGAACAAGGTTGCCGATGTCAAGGGTTTCATGATCGGATGTTATTCTTGGCGTCAACAGTAGGAATTGATGGTTCGTTAATCTCTAATCACTGAAGTAAACCCTAATGGTTTAGGGTTTTCTAGTTCATTTTCTGAAGGGTCTCCATTAGTTATATTGATTGAAGAATGTGTTGTATCTCTTTTAAATGTTGTATTTTAATGTTGCAACAGTAGAACAAGCTACTGCCTATGATCAGATCAGTTCAGGAGACATACACCACATGTATTAATAAAAAAGAAAGCTCCCACAGAGAAATTATCATTCATATAGTACCATCAGACTCACGACAAAAGGTTTTATAAGATGGTAATGTCTGGTCTGATCATGAATTCATAAACTTTAAAACCCTAGAAAATTCTTATGCTTCAAAACCCTAATCGCTGAAGAAGAATATTTATTGTTTGGGTTTTTGGATATTACTATTACTTTCACAATAACAGTTTGTGCTTGGATCTGCTTATGATGGTGATACTGGATGTCATGATTAGATTTTCATGTTTACTGCTGCTATGAAGGTTTTAGAGTGTTTATGGAAGTTTAGGTATGACGTTTGATCATGAAGTTTGGTGTTCAAGAAATTATTATCATAATGAAGAAGCAGCAGATATCAAGGTTCTGCTAGGGTTTGAATTAGCAGAATAAGGGTTTTAATATTTAATGTTGTTGTGTTTGGTTTTTGTATAAGGAAAATAAGCAATAGATAGCGACATGTTTGAAGAAAGAATGGTACAAATTGAAGCAGGACGTGGTATGCAGAGAAACATGGTATGTTGGTACTTTGAATGATGTCATTGGCCGTATATACTTAATACTGCTTTGTATGAGAAAACTGGTATATGTAATTGGTATTGAAAGGTTTTTTCTTCCTGTTTAATACTTAGTACTGCTCGTCCATATAAGTTTGTACTGCAAGTTTATTGTTTATACTGCCAAGAGAAATTTTGATGCTTTACTCACACTAAAAAGTGTCACAAAAAGCCATGGGAGGAAGGAGTAATCAGATCTGTGACAGTTTAGTGACAGATAAAGTGTTGCTAATATACTTTGTGATATATTAATGCTACCAGGAAGCTTGTTAATACTGCTTGAGTTGATAATATGAAATCAGTATTAAGTTAAAACTGTAGTAAGTTAAAACAGTTTATACTGCTAGTTATATGTTTCTGCTGCTTGGATTATTTCTACTACTGGGCTTAAAGTTAAAACTGTTAGCATTAATCGATATCGGATGACACACATGGTTTGGATCTCATATTGAATAAGAAGCTTCGTTTAAGGGGAAGCTAACAGATTGATTTGGTTTAAATGTTCTTAAACATTTAAAAGGCTCATATTTATTGGTATAATTGGTTACAAAGATGATTATTTATCACCTATTTGAAGTTGAAGTGGAGTTTTTTGGATGCGTGTTCTTATCATATCTTAAAGTGGGTGTTACACTTTGAAGATAACTTGTTCTTTCTTAGAAACGAAGTGACGAAGACTTGACGAATATAGAAAAGGTGTGTGATTTACAAATTTATGGTGCTCAATGCGCACATTTGCTATCACTTTAAGGAGTTACGTTGTTGTGCTCAGTGTCTCATAATAGTTGAGGATTTTGTCATGAGATTGCGATCTACTTATACTTTGGTCTTGGTATGAGTTTGACGTCATGTGAATAGTACAAGATACAAGACACAAGTTTGGGTTATTCTACTTCAGCATCAAGTTCGTAATACTTAGTTTTCTTCATCAGTAATCATTACATAGAGCCTACAGAATGAAAGATTTACAAAATGGTTAACATATGGGTTTCAGGGGAAGCTTAATGTTAAAATGTTTAACCATTTACATGCACCACATAAGGTGAAGGTTTTTGCTACTGTAAGTCATTATTACTACTGCTAGTTTAAGTTTCTACTGCTCAAGTTCATTTATCTTAAGGCGCGTCATGAAGGGTAATTTGAGTCGTTAGAATGCTTGGATTAGAAGTGTGATATTGGTTTGTAGTGGTCAAGATCAAAGTTACTTATATTCATATGTCCCCTATTGGATTATGACAAAAAGGGGAAGAAGATGTTAACAAGTAAAATTAGCAACTTGTAGATCCTTGGTGTGGCATGGTATAAAGGAAATCTGATTAAGGGGAAGTTTGTTTCATTTAGGGAGATCCATGATCTCAACTTCAGGGGAAGCTTTGATTTCATCAGGCTTTATGATGAAGTTTATACAAGAACATGTTTGTTTTGTCATCATTAAATAGGGGAAGATTGTTGGGAATTATAGATTTGATGAGACAAAAGAAACAAGTAATGAAACAAAAGTATCAAAATCGTCATTAAAGAATTCAACAAGATGTAGGAGAAATATGAAGATTCTGTAAGATCTCCTTAAGAAGATAAAGATAACAGAAGATAAACTTAAATGTTTAAAAGATTTATTAATATCTTTGTACTTATCCTTTGTAAACCTGGATATCTCTACTATATAAAGAGATATCAGGTGTGTAGTTTTAGGCATCCAGAAAAGTGTGTGTGTAAACAAGATACAATGTAGACGTCTAGCTAGTTTGTGTGGTTTAGCCTCAAGGTCAAGGTAACTTTATCTTGTTACAGTTCATTAATGTAACCGTATTATTCTGATCAAATAATATTGGGGCTTGGAGTGTTTATAAAGAAAAACCTTATTATGATAACTTTGATTTGTTCTTATTCCGCTGCATGTTATTGTCTTTGTTATCATGATCCTAGATGAGGTCTAAACAACCTTGAGCTATAAACGATCCAAGAAATATCACGTGTTTTTAGTTCTATTAGATGATAGAAAAGCGGTACAAGCCAAATGATAGAAAACAGTATCAGCCATATTAAATCTGGTTCAATGCTGGTTTATTTGTTTTAGTGTAATGATTTACTTATCTCGAAGCGACATATCATTCTTAAGACTTGGGCGGGACATCATCCTAAGACCTATACACTATTAATCCTATCATAATTAACGCATCCGCATAAAGCATCCTTTAGTTTAATTATAATCTATCTTAGAGAATTAAAGCAGTGGTGATCCTGTTAAAACCCTAGCCCAACGGGACTTTACCTACTTATTGTTTGACGATGTTTTATATACTGGTAGTCCACTATTAAAATCTTTATCAGTAAATTAAGAGCATGATTGCTGAAACATAAACGGGTTACCTACTGGTCTAACTAAGCTGATAATTCAAAGACAAAGACAGAACGTTATTTGTGATCCTTGTTGGGATTAAAAGACTTCTTGATGATCTTGAAGTTATTGCTGCTAAGGTTTGTGTTACTGCTATTAAGTAAAACTTAGTGATGTTCATTAACTCTAATGAAAAATATGCTAAGTAGTTAGTACTGCTAGTTCATAGTTACTACTACTAGTGTAACATAATTTTGCTAGTGTATATTAGTACTGCTAGTTACTACTGCTAGTATATGTTAGTACTGCTAGAGTAAAGTTAGTATTGCTGGTGAAGATTGAAAAAAACATTCTAAGTAGTTACTACTGCTTATACACAGTTAATGCTGCTGGTGTATAAGTTACTACTGCTTGTTAAGAGTTAATGCTGCTGGTACAAAGTTACAACTGCTGAAAGTTACAACTACTGAAAGGTTACAACTACTGAAAGATAAAGATTGCTTGAAGATCAAGATTACTTATGAGATAATGATTATTATTTTTAGAATAGATCTTTAAGAATAATCAAAGTTTTAGTAATATATTGTAAATCGACTAGGACTCCTTGGTGTATAAAAGGAGGTCCTAGGGAATAGAGTTTGCTATCCAAAAATCTTGAAATCTTTTATTTTCTTATCTTAGTCATATAAGTCATAGCTTTAAGGTTTTGTAACCCTAATACTAGGAGAGTATTCGTATTATTTGTAATAATAATATTGGAGCTTTTATTGTTGAAATTATAATGTTTTGTATTACTATTTCATTGAAGAATTCTTCTTATATTAAAGATTAGATTCCGCATAATATTTAGTATTATCAAACAAAGTTTCTTAACTAAGTTGTGTTAGATTTATCTAGCATAACTAATCCTTAAACAAGCTTAAGGTATTCGATCATTAGAAGTTAACTGGGATCAACAAGTGGTATCAGAGCTTGTTGCTTTGAGAAACTTTTCTAAGAAGACATGGATCAAGACTCATCACATATGGTGGCTGCATCAAAAGTGCCTATGCTTAAACCAGGTGAGTATGAGCATTGGAGGATAAGGATGGAATAGTACATCCAGATGATTGATTATTCTCTATGGGAAGTTATATAGAATGGTAATGCACCTCCAATAACAAAAGTTGTTGAAGGTGTTGAGACTACAATTGCTCCTACAACTGTTGAAGAAAAGGCACAAAGTAGGTTATAGTTGAAGGCAAGAAGTACTTTATTAATGGGCATCCCTAATGAACATCAATTGAATTTTAACTCCATCAAAGATGGCAAGTCATTGTTGCAGGCTGTTAAGAAGAGGTTTGGAAGAAACGCTGCTACTAAAAAGACTCAGAGGAATCTTCTAAAGAAGCAGTATGAAAATTTTACTACATCTAGCTCAGAGGTGTTAGATCAAACCTTTGATAGGTTTCAAAAGCTTATCAGTCAGTTGGATATTCATGGTGAAAGTATCTCACAAGAAGATGTGAATTAGAAGTTCTTAAAAAGTCTGTCACCAAAATGGAACACACATACCATTGTATGGAGGAACAAGCCTGAGATAGATACAATAAGCTTGGATGATCTTTACAACAACCTGAAGATCTATGAACCAGAGGTCAAAGGGACATCAAGCTAAAGTACAAACACATAAAACGTAGCCTTTGTGTCCTCAAACAGCACCAATAGTACAAATGGAGTAGTTAATACTATTCATGATGCTACAACTACTAGCACTCAAGCTACTGTTGTTAACTCAACAACAATTGACAACTTGAGTGATGCTGTCATCTGTGCTTTCTTTGGAAGTCAACCAAACAGTCCACAACTTGACAATGAGGACTTGCAACAAATTCATCCTGATGATTTAGAAGAGATGGATTTAAGGTGGCAAATGGCTATGCTAACAATGAGGGCAAGGAGATTCTTAAAGAATACTAGAAGGAAGTTTTTTGTGAATGGTATTGAGACCATTGGGTTTGATAAGTCCAAGGTAGAGTGTTACAACTTCCACAAAAGGGGACACTTTGCAAGGGAGTGCAGGGCTACAAGGAACCAAGAAAACAGGAATAGGGAGAACACAAGAAGGGTTGTACTAGTGGAGACAACTAATGCTTTGGTGTCTTGTGATGGTTCTGGTTATGATTGAAGTGATCAAGCAGAAGAAGGTCCAACTAACTTTGCACTCATGGCTTACTTGTTGATCCCTTTTAACAGATCTTACTTAGCTTGTTAAAGCTTAGTTGTGTTGGATAGATCCAAAACAACTATAGTAGAAACTAAGATTGAGAATATCATAAACTATGCAGAATCTAGCTTGTAATACTAAGAAGAACAATGAAACAGTAAACAAACTTTTACTAAACTTTTAGCCTCAATATGAAACGATCACTCTGAATAGTAATAGGGTTACAAAATAACCTTGAAGCTATGAATATCAAAGATGTACTCCTAACATTATGCCCTAGGACCTCCTTTTATACACCAAGGAGTCCTACAAGGCTTACAATACTTTCCTAACTTATCATGATCTTTTCTATAAACAAACGTAATCTCCTAAACAAATAAGTTATACATATCTTCTTTACAAATAACTAATACTTATCTTTGTAAGTATTCTTGTTCTCCAATCAATCTTTGATCTCATCTCTGTCAGCATAATCCTTCCAGCAGTAGTAATCACTCAGCAGTTGTAACTGAGCACAAGCAGTATTAACCACTTAGAAGTTTACTCTAGCAGTATTAACATACACTAGCAGTACTAACTTTTGTACTAGCAGTAGTAACTACTTAGTATATTTTCAGTCTTCATCTCTGAGCAGTCTTAACTTCTATTAGCAGCAGTAACTTTATGCTAACAGTACTAATATATACTAACAGTAGTAACTAGCAGTAGTAACTTTTACACTACCAGTACTAACTACTTAACATAATTTTCAATAGTATTACCAGCAGCACTAAGCTATGCTTGACATCACTAATATATACCTGAGCAGTAGTAACTCTAAGAATCATCTTGAAGTCTTTTAATCCCAACAATCCTCCCCTAAACTTGATGTTCATCTTCTGAGTCTTTAGGTTTCTTCATTAAAAGTCTTCATCACTATCAGGAGGATGTATTCAAACACTTCATTGACCATTTTCCTGCTTTGTCATGATCTTGAGTAGTTGATAGCACATCTCATTCCAATGATCAGCTTAAAGCTTTTTGTTCAGCATGTTTGAGACTGTTATTGGTGTAAGGGGATATCTTTTCTCAACCAACATAAAGATATGTAGATTTTTAAACCTTACAAAGTGCACTCCACATGTATCAAATAGTTTCCAAATAGTCACTTTTATCCCTGTAGATTTCTCCATACTTCACTTTTTATGTCAGGTTCAAACATTACCTTCATATCACCCCATACCACTCTTTCATATTCATCCTTTGGCCTTTTATTCCCATTTTTAGCTTTAACCAACTTCCAGAGGGTCTCCAAGTCTTCTCTATCAATATTCTGGAGCATCTTGATCATTGATATGTATCTTTTTGAACTTCCATCAGCTCTTATCAATTGAAAGTATACAAACTTTCCTTCTTTGACAATCTTGTATTTAACAATCACTAGAGGTTTGGTGGATAGAGGTATAGCATCAATTGCTACCTCATCATCTTTAACTATCTCAATATGCTTTTTCATCTCTGTCTCCTCTTGATCATCATATATTTTAGCTTTTACATGCTCATCTATCTTCTGCTTCTTTAAGTTATCAGATTCAAGCTCATTCCTTGCTCTTTTAGAACTTCCTTCTGTTCTTGTCTCACTGCTTTTCACCAACTCTGTATTCATGTCTACAAAAGTGTTTACCCTTTTCATCTCTTTATCAAACATCTCCTGGATCTCATTATAACTTTTGCTCTTCAGCTAACATATTTCTCTTTTGTGCCTTAGTTTGTGGCCTGCTCCTTTTCTCTTGAGCTCTTAATGCTGCAAAGTGTTTCCTTCTCTTTTCCAAGAGTTCTACAAACAACTTTGACTTTTCTTCAATACTCAACTGTTCTTGTTCTTCTGTTTGCATTTGTTGAGCTAATTGAAAGTCAGCATCCATCATAGCTTGTGTGTTATCCCATGATTCAAGTAAAGCTATGTTGGCTTTTTCTTCCTTTAGTCTTGAAATCGTGTCTTCTTCTTCCAATTCAGCTTGTAGTTGAGCTTCAAGATTTCTAGCAACTTCTTCATCCATTGCAATTTGATCTTTCTTCTTTAAAGGTTTTTTAGGCTCAACCATTTTTGCCTGGATTTTGTCTTTACCCTATGGAAGTTGTGATGCTTGTAAAGGTGATGATGTTGTTTTCAATTCACTTGGCTCTTGAACAACAACCCCTTTAGCATTGGGTCTTGTAGTTGTAGTTGTTGTAGCAGCAGATGTAACAGCTTTGGGTTTAGCTGCTTTGATTTCTATTAGAGTCTGAGCCAGAGTCAACTCATCAATAGTTGTTGTTGGAGCATTGGCAGTAGTAACTTCAACATTATCAGTAGTAACTACTTCACCAACAGTAGTAACTGGATCAGCAACACTAACTTCCTTTTCAGCAACTTTTGTTTCCTACTCTTCCAACACACCTGTATCAAACATCAGGTTGTCATCATTCATCTCTTGAGTCTCATCCACCAAAGTCACTTTTGCATCAGCATCAAGATTAGCAATTTTCCTCCCCTATTTAGATGCATCCTCCTGAGCACCTAAACTAACATCATTAGAGGATTCTACCCTGTTGACTGAACCAACCTTCCTTAATCTCTTAAACCCTGGTGTTCTTGACTTACTTCTCTTTTCCAAACTCTTTACTTTTCTTTTCAAGCTCTCAATCTCCAAAGCTTCATTAGATTTTGTAGTCTCCAGATCAAGAACTCTTGATTGTAATTGGGTACAAAGATCCATCAATTCAGTAAGTTACATTCTATCCTCACCACTTTGAGGTGGATCACAGGAAGGGGTAGCTACATGCTCCTCATTGATAGCCTCATCAGGAATAGGCTCTGTAGGACCACTGTCCTTCCTCTGTTTCCTTCTTGACTTTTTCCTTTGAGGTTTAGATAAAGATGGTTGAGTATGAATAGGTGTGGAATGAGAATCAGTAGGAGCAGCTGAATCTTCACCCATGTCTTTAGTAGCTTGAACCATCATTGTTTCAAATAGAGGTGTGGCCTTTCCAAAAAAACCCTTTCCTGGTCTCTTCATGTTAGCAAACACCTTCTTGGTGTAGGAAGGTATAACATAAATTCCTTTATGTCTGGACATTCCCTCAACTTGTTTGTCCAGGAAGACTTGTACAAACCTTGGATACATAAGAAATTTTACCTTACCCTCCAAGTTCTTCACCATATTGTCAAAGATGTACTTGGAGAAGTTGAAATTTTTGTTTGTGGCAAGACATATGATAGCAGATGCCATAGTGCTACTAAATTCATTCTAGGATGTAGTCTTAGCACTAAGGCATTGCAGTATGGTATGGATAAGGAATTTATATTGGGATGAAAAATAAGCTTTATAGAATGTAAGCGTTTGAGTAAGATTTTCATACCCCATTCTTTTCAATTCTGCAAAAATGGTAGCAGTAGGTAGACAATCTGTTCCTTCAGCATCATCCAACTTAAGATCACTCCTTTTATTCGTCTTAATGATGATTACCTTCTTTTTGTCTATTAGGGCTTGTATTTGACGCTCCCCGTTAACTGTCTTAGCCTTAGCAGATGCCCAGAACTATTCAATACAGGTAGTATAAATGGTGGGATTAATTGTTAACGCATATTGGACAGAACTTGTATTCAGAAAATCAATAATTTCCTCAAACCCATTACTTTCTTCGGGTTTCTCCAAAAACGCAACCAAATTGTGAATTTTAGCAAAATTTGGGGTTGACATTGTGATGGGTTTTGATGATTAAAGATGAAATTGAGTTAGGGTTTATGATTAGAGAGGATAAGAAAGTGTAAAATCGAACGAATGAGTGATTGAAACCCTTAATCGAAGTATTTATGAAATCACCCTCAACAGCATTAACTAGAACTAGCAGCATTAAGTTAAGCCTAACAATATTAACTAACCCAGCAGTAGCAAGTTATGCATGGCAGCATTAACTTATGCCTAACAGCTGTAAGTGCATGCCTAGCAGCATAAACTAACACGGGAAGCAGTAAATTAAGCCTAATAGCATTAACTTAAGCTTAGCAGCATTAAGTTTAAGCTGAGCAGCATTAACTTTAAGACACTAATATTAACCCTAATTTCTTTCCAAAAAGCAATCTTCGTACCAATTAGGGAAACTGATCCCATGGAAAGATTGGCAAGAATGTACCTAAAGGAGGTAATCACGAGGCATGGAATACCTGACTCAATCATTTGTGATTGCGACCCTAGGTTCGCATCAAATTTCTAGAGGTCACTTCAGAAGGCCTTGGGTACAAATTTGGATATGAGTACTGCATACCATCCGCAAACTAACGAACAAAGCAAGAGGACTATTCAAACTCTCAAGGATATGCTGCGTGCTTGTGTGATCGACTTTCGAAAGGGTTGGATTAACCATTTTCCATTAGTTGAGTTTTCATATAACGATACTTATCACGCTAGCATCAAGGCTGCACCATTTGAAGCACTTTACGATCAAAAGTGTCGTTCACCTGTTTCTTGGGCCGACGTTGAAGAAGTTCAGCTCACTGATCCTGAGATAGTTCAAGAGACAACCGAGAAGGTCATTCAGATCAAGAAAATATCTCAAGCCGCTCGTGATCGACAAAAGAGTTACGCCAATTTGAAGCGTAAGCCGATGGAATTTCAAGTTGGAGATCAAGTTATGCTTAAGGTTTCACCATGGAAAGGGGTCGTATGTTTTGGCAAACGGGGGAAGTTAAACCTCAGGTATGTTGGACCATTCAAGGTGTTGGAAAAAGGTTAAAGCCGTTGCTTACAAGCTTGAGCTTCCTCAAGAGCTGAGCAGGGTTCATAATACGTTTCATGTATCCAACTTGAAGAAGTGCTATGTTGATGAACCATTAGCCGTTCCATTAGATGGACTTCATATTGATGACAAGCTTCATTTTGTTGAGGAACCAGTAGAGATCATGGATCGTAAAGTTAAATTAAAGAATACAAGCAATCTTTGATATAAGATAGGAAGGAACTTAGTAAGAGAGAGTGGAAGGAAGGATGTATTCTAGAGAGAGAAAGTAAGAAACATGTAATTCATAAGTGAAATAAGAATAAAAAACCAACCAATACCCTCTCCAAGCTATGGAGAGGGTATTTATACACTAGTTTGGCCGGCCATAGGGCCTATTGATGGGCTTACCATGGGCCTTGGGCCATATTACCTTAATATGTTTAATATATCTAACTACGGGCTTTGACTAGTAAATATTAGAAGTGGCCGAGACTTTTCTTGATCCTAACAATCTCCCCCTAAGGGAGGTCACTCCAATTTACAAAGAATATAATTCTACCATACTATGCTTTATCTTTAGTCCTCAGCTCGTAGTCTTTAACTTCAATCTATAACTTATGAACTTTTGCCATCTTGTAACTTTTGCATCTTGTGAACTTGTGACTTCTAGACCGACATGCTCATACCTTTCTTGATTTGTTGACTTGGAAAGCTTTAATGTTGCATCTTTCTTGAAATTCTTTAACTTTAACACTTCGTCACTTCGAGAAAGACGTTCGGTATCAGAGTGACGGAAACTTCTTTGAAATTCTTTGACTTTAATACTTTGTCACTTCAAGAAATACGTACGATATCAGAGTAGCGGAAGTCTTGAAACATGTACTTGAGCTTTCATGATGTCTTTATGATTGTCGGTCAGGTATGAGCATGTGGCTATGAATCTTGTGAGTCAGCTCGGGTATGAGCATGCGGTTATGAATCTTGACACGTCTACATCTAGCAGTTGCCACCATCGGGGATACCTGCAGGTTTAGGTTAGTAATAATCAACAGATATGGACGAGAGTGTCTTTGTCACTTCGTCGAATATGGTTGCAATAACCACGATTCCCCGTTGATCAGTATAAATACTGCCTGTGATTAGATAGAATTCTAAAGAATCTTCTTGATAGGGTTTCGCAGCTGTACTAGCCGTTCTCATTACCAGAACGTCTCAAAGCAGACATCACGGTATAAGTAAACCATTGAGTTACTTCTCACTGATTGAATAGAAAATTTGATTTAAAAATCAATCGACGTGTCACTTGCTAAAGTATTTTTATGACATATCGAAAGTGTTGATCATTTCAAAAATTCATCATCAATCGTCAATTCATAACCTGGACCAAGTTTGATTCTTATAGTATCACACCATCATTTCTTTCCAGTTGTCACAAGTTTGATTCGTAGAGAATCGCACAAGTCACCTACCATGAGCTTGTTTGATGTTAGATTAAGCAGGATTTGCATTTTCATTGTGAATGATATCACTCAGATGTTCTGGAAAAATCACAAGGATAATGCGAATGACTCTTAGTATATATCTTGTTATTCACATTGTGTGACTTAACAGATTTAATTTGACAAGTGTCCTAATGAGATTTATGGATGATCTCTTTTTGGCTCTAGACTCAATAGTGCACTTTGATTTTAGTGATCGGAGGCTGGAGCTGAGTGCCACCTTTTCAATATCAACTAACTCAGAGTGAGAGAGTTGATAGAAATGTGTGAATCTCCGTGAGTTTTGAAACAAAGTCTTTCCGACTTTGAGTGGCTGGGAAGGGTTGTGCATAGCGTCACTGGGTCCATGACTGTCTTCAATGTCGGACAACATCTTAGTGTTTCCGACAGTTTATGTATTGACCCGGTTTCTGCCTAAGTGTATGGAGGGCTTCTTTCTTTTCACCCTTTATCTTTACATTTCTTTTTCATTCTTCAACCCCTTCAATGCTTACCGAGACTTCATAACTAACACCTTTGGAGGTTTTTGTTTCATGTTACCTCCATCTCATCTGAGCATTCTTCCTTAATCTCACTTTACTCCTTTTATCATACCTAAGGACTTCTACACTAACTAGTGGATATCCCTGGGTAGATCCCTCCGGTTCTGGTTGGATCATGAGATTTGAATACCTATGCCTAACCACCTTATATCTCCATAAATTAAAGTACATGGTCGGTCTTTTGAGTATTCCATCACGATCAGAACCAAAATTATTGAAAAGTTCAATCAAAGTGTTTGATATAAATATCAAAAGGTTTACACTTTGAGAGTTTTTTTCCTTATCACAAAAGCTCCCCCTTAACAGTCATCGTAATCGTAGTACATTCTAGGTGTGGAGTGCATTAACTCCCTTTTTATTTATGACATCTTTCTATAACAAAGTTAGATCCAAGTTAATCACATTTTCTCCCCTTATCTAAAATGTTAATCCCTTGATATTTTGGATATCAATTGATTAACCTTTCGGAAAATTGTTATATACTATCTATGGAAATTTAATCCCCCCTTAATTTATGAGGGTATATAAGATAGTGCTGAGTACAATAATTTGAATTTTTTTGAATTTACTAAGAAATTCTTGAAAATTTTGTACTCGAGCACTCCTTATTATCACCATAAGTCTACACTACATATTAATATATTCACAAGTTATATTATTTACAAGATTTGACCTGAATGATAAGGACATCATATGATAGAATCATATGGTCCTTTGTAGTAGCCGAAGGTCTCCTCTGTAAGGTCTTCCACCAACAAACTTTTCAAGACTTCGCATCAACCTCCTGTCTTTTAGTTTCTTGTCAATGGCTTTAATCATCACCCGGGCTCTCTGCTTGTCTTGTTTGGACCACTTTCTCTTCGGCAAATACTCCATTTGAATCCCAGTAGCAATATCATTGAGACTGGTGCGAACATGGTTGAGTGTGCCGTCGCTGAACTTGTGAAGTTCATCGGTGCGCATCAAACGATTTCTGTTCATGTCATCTTGATAGATAATGCTTTGGATATCACGGTAAGCAGTGTATGGAGTCTTTTTACTGATGTCTGAACGGTATGTGTCAGGTTTGGTGAGGTTTATCTTCTTCTGATAGCTTTCAACTGCCAGTTGTAGATCCTCCACACGTTCTTAAATTACAATGCGTCTTGTGTACATTCTCAAAGCCACATTAAGTGCAAACCGTTCATCCACATTGAGATTCGTCAGCTTTCCCTGAACAAGAAGAAGTAACATATCTTCAATATCTTCGCGACGAAGTCTTTTGAAGTCGCCTTCTCGAAACTTGTAGAGCTTATCATCTTGTCTTCGAACTGTGATCTCTTCCAAATGTTTGTAACCAAAGAATTCCATGATCTTGAGACTTGTAACAACAATAATCCTGTGTTTTGAATAGACGTCTTTCGAAGTTTCCATGTTGGTAGCATATCCATAGAATCCGCTGACGTTTTGTCCGCAAGATATGTTCCCCAGTAGGCGTGTTTGTCGTAGATGACTTGTGCCTCACTCCATGTACTTCTAGAAATCTTGTCTTCAATCCATTTATTATGACCGTAATCAGCAGCCTTTGTCTTGGTAATTGATTGTGTATTTGCGACTTGAGCTTCCTCCTTTTAGATATTCGAGATCATTGTTTATGAAGTGATCATATGGGATGATTAGACGACCTCGTGCATCCGGAATTAAAGGAAGTGGCTTGCTAAGATCATGGGGATACGGTCTTCCTTTAGGATTATGCCAATCTAACTGATCATTGGTAGCTTTGAATACTTCTTCCAGATGGTATTCTAACTCCACAACACTCTTGCACGTGCCTTTAATGAGATCATATGTTGGACCGGTCAACAGATCTTGAGTTAGATGTTGAATGTTGAGCCGATTCATTATAAAAGCAGAGAAATCGATGGGAGTAGCCAAAAACTCATTAAATGAGGATGTTGTGCCTGAAGCTTGTGCCAACTTAGTCATCCACTGTTGAGGAGGTCGGTCGTCAACCGTCTTTGTTTGGTTCCATTCTCGATCAGGAGTTCGAGAGCCAGATGGATTCCACAATCGTTCATCAACATCTGTTGCCTCTCTGATAGGAGATACATCATCATTTCCTGTATCGAACTCTTGATGAAATGGTTCTTCCAGATCATCAACCCTTGGATCATGCTCCTCTTCTTGAACAGACTTGCCTGATGATTTTGGTGGAGATCTGGTCGTACCTTTGGAAGAACTTGTAGACTTTGACTTCTTTTGAGTTGCTTCTTTTGATGACTCTTCCTTGCCTGATCTTTGTCGCTTTGACCCTCGGTTTGATCCAGCGGAGGGTTCTTCATCTTTGTCTTGATCATCACGTCCTCGCTTTAGAGTCACAACCTCACCATATGAGGAGAGAAGGTCTTTGTCAGAGTTGTATGCTTCGAGTAACGCTCTGTAGAGATTCTTCTGAACATCGGATCTGTCAATAGAGTTATTTTCCTCCATTTTATCCATGAGAATCTTTTTTAACTCGAGTTCTGAGAGCGAAGAGGCTACTGCGTAAGACGTCTGAGGTTGATTGGTTGATCTAACCAACACTTCAGCTCCCAGAGTTTCGGTAACATACTTCTCAACTGTTGTCATAATCTTGGATGTTTAAGCTTTGACCTGCTCCTTGATTATTCTTTTCATGTTGGAGTCAAGTAAGTTGAGAAAGTCTTGATTCTCTGCCTGTGCTTCTTCTCTTAGCTTGTCTGATTTTAACTAGACAGCCACATCTATCGTATCTTTCACCTTAGACGCAAGGTATTTGTCAACAATGCCCGGAATAGATGATAACGCTTTAGCAAATTGATTAGTTTATTTGAGTTCAGACAGGTCAGACTCTAATGAGGAAACCCTGCATTCAAAGCCGAATAAGGATGCAAAGTTTGGGATCTCTGGCATAGTTATTGTTGGAATTGTTGTTGTTGTTGTGGAATAATGTGTTTGTTGTTAAGGTTGAATGATTGGAATGGGTGTTTGAGGGATGATAGTGGCAAAGGAAGGTGTAACGGAAACTGCTGTATTTAGATTTAATATAGAGTCGATACCTGTATCCGGAGAGGGATTAATGAATTTAGCCACCAAGTCTGATGAAGTAGAGGAGCTTTGTAGTTGCACTGAGGTTCAGTAGTTAGGGTTACTTGAGCTTCTTCCATTTCTGGATTGGTTTGAGCATCTGTCATTTTGGCATCACTTCTACTCAGGTTGATATTCAAGTCTCCGTACAGTTCCCCATTATCTTCATCACTTTGTTCTTTTCCCATAGTATCATCATCCTGTTTATTTTCATCTTCCTCCGTGAGTTCATAATCAGGTGGTTTTAAAACTTTCTGATCAAAGGTCACGTCATCATCATCATTTGTTTTTTCTTCTTCTTTTTCTTTTTCTTGATCATATGATATGTATGTTGACAAGTTTGGGTGAACAAAATCATCTCCTTCATCATTTGATTCAGTTCTTTGGCTGTCATTCTCTTGATCATCATCTTCATCATCATTGTCATCATCACTGTCATGCTCCTCATCTTCTTCCTCATCCTCTCCTTGATTGAAAGTCCAGGATTCTTCTTCACTCTCTGATCTATATGCGGGTACATCGGGAACCTCTAGTTTGTCACCAGCTCCTTCATTTGTACCAGATCCGGTTTGTTGTTGCTCATTAGGAACCTTTGATAGAATGTCAACTCCATTACCCGAGCCACTTGTATGAGAGATATGGAATTCTTTTAAGCTTCTCTTAGTTGCCAACTTCATTTGTTTTGCTTCTGATAATGCAACTTCAGATAGTACTGTTAAACCTTTTGACTTTGTTGTAGCAGGCTTATCTCCTTTAGGTAAAGTCTTGATTCTTTTACCTTTGGAAGCTTGAGAAGGCTTTGTCAGTCTTTTTCTTTGTAGCTTTTGACTTGGGAGCCTTTTCACCAGTAGCATAAGCACGATAAGTCTTGAAAGCTTCGGACCCAGTAGCATATGCACGGTAAGTCATGTAGGCTTCGGACTCTAACATGGCTTGGTTGGTCAAGTGCTGAGGGAGAATAGCACCGTATACTTGAGTGTCCTGATGTTTAGAAATGACTCTTACTGTGGTGAACATGAATTCATCCCTGACATAGCTGCTAAAACATCTTGTTTTCCACCTTGGATTTGGCCTGAAACCTTTGCTAGGAAGTAGTCGACAATGACTATGGGTAAATCATGGAATAATACAAGATGTCAATGTTTCTTCTTAAAAATCATAGTTCTCTACTTTAAACACCAAGTCTTCCCATAGAAGTAGACTAGTCAATCTTCTTGTTATGATACATGCCCCAAAGAATTTGAGCACGTGACAGATGAAGACTTTCCAGAGCAGTAGTTTTTCCACTTAGACACTTGTTGATTATGGCAGCAAATGATCTCCATGGTTGATGCATGTGATTGACGTTGACATCGGATAAAAACTTGATCTCACCAGTGTGTCCAAGGTCTTTACTAAAAGATAGAATTTCATATTCAAGTGGAGGTTCTTCAAATTCCTGACCTAAGAGTTTAGGGAAAATCTTGAGCATATCTCTAAAGTTGTCAACGTTAACAGTATGACTTTTGCCATTCAGCTTGAAACAAAGTAAAGAATGATGTCTGGAGATAGTGACCCAGAACTCTTGCATGTATATTTCTGGTACATCAGCAGTGATCTCAAATGCGTTGTAGAATGGAGTAGATTTGAAGAGCATACTACTGCATTTTATTACTATTGAAGAAGTATGTTCCTAGGATTTGAGATTAGAGCTCTTATCGGCAAGATTGCTTTTCCTTCTAAGACGATTTTCAGGTGCGACTAATTCATCATTTAGTGCCTTTTGCTGAGCTCTTGTGGTTTCTATGATTCTGTTAAGACAGGATCAATACAGTTTATGTATAACCAATTTTATACAATATACTATAGAGACCTATTGAGTGAGCACACAAAGTTGATTCATGATGTGAACGTTTCTTAAGAATTAGGAACATTAAGACATTTTGCACTTATTAAGATCCTTTTATTTAAAAGACAGCTTAAGACAACTTAACTTGTTTAGAGTGAATAATTAACCAAGTTTAATTGATTCCCTAATTAAGTTTCTAAATTGCCTTTTAAATAGGAAATTTAATCTTAAGTGTTTTTGGTCTTTTGAAACATAGACTGATTTCTAAGTAAAAACAAGTTGTTCTGTTCTTTAATAACTATGTATTGTTTTTGGTCTCCTTAAAGTCAACTAGTTGTTCGGTTCCTTGAAATCAAGTGTACGGAATTCCTTAAAGAATCAAGTTGTTCGGTTCCTAAGATATAAGTGGTGGGGGGGGGGGGGGGGGGGGGGGGGGGTTCGTTTCCTAGAGAATGAGTCGATCGGTCCTGTAACACATAAGTTGTTCGTTTCCTTATAACAAATGAGTTTTGGTGATTCCGAATGACACTGAGTTGATTTCGGATTCCTTATACAAATGAGTTGTCGGGGTTTTCCTTATAGCTAATGAGATTTGTCGGTTCCTTCACCAAACAGGGTTGTTCGGTTCTTAACCAAGTAAGTTTTCGGTTCCTTAAAAAACAAAAAAAGATAATTTGTCTCGTTTACCTTCATGACCACATGGTTGTTCGTTTCCTTAAGGCAAAAAATAGTTTGTTCGGTTTCTAGAGTACTAAGTTGTTCGACACATAAATTGTACGTTCCCACTTACTTTCCAACAAACATGGTTTTAATCATTCTCACTTGCTACTTAAGTAAACTTATCATGAGGATAACATTTAGGAACATTAACAACAACATATCAAGCCACAAATCAAGATCATAACAGAAAACACAAGCACTTTTAAAAACATTTAGCACAACATTCAAGAAAGATAGACTAAGGGTAAAGTTATTATGGTTCATTGAACATTCAAGGATGAGAGTACACTCTTCTTGGCACAAAACCCACAAATTTTTTACAATATTTCACATAAACTCTAATTTTCGCACCTAAAATTTACAAGAACACAAGAAAATGATAACCGTAATCAAAACTGTTTTAAATGAGTGCTAGGCATACCTAAAGCTACAAAACCCCTCAACCAATTTGGTGTTTTAACCATTTTGATTTTTCAAGAACCTTAATTTGAAAATTAGGAATACCTAGATCAAGGAAAGGATGAAAGACCAATTCCTTTAGAGACGCGAGTAGTTTAGAGTGAATAGAGAACACTTTTCTTATTGTACCTTAGAGATAAAAACAGCTTGAAGATGATGAACTGGTGATTGACGATAGTGCAAAGGGTGAGTTATTTCTAAAGTGTGTGTTTTGTGTGTGAAAAGAGACGGGGGTGGGTGATGTTATAAAACAAATATGGTTTTTGACACATTCACCCTCTGTGGTTTCATATACTTTTTATTTTTAACCATTAAGTTTAACTAGGCAATACAAGTTTAACAATTGGCACACCCAGTCCCTAATGTTTTAACTAGCATATTTAACCACTTTATTCACACTTTAACTCCCTAAAGGCCTAAACACATAACATATAAGGCACACATAAGCTAAACTTAATTAACTTACTCTAATAATGATATTTTGTTATTGTTTAAAACCGTTTTCTTTGAAGCATATTATTATTATGAAGAAGAAATTTGACATTTTCTCCCCCTCAAACAGTGACCCGTTTACTATTTAAAGAGCTGTAGTCATTGTTTGAGAAGTCGAATGTCTTTGAAAAAGCATTTTCTGATGAAGTCATATTATATTTTTTGAAAAACAAACACCAAAATAATATTTCTCTTATTTTAACATAACACATACGTGCACTGATACGTACACTTATGGTACTAAAGTTGGAAGCGACGCAGTAGGGTTGTGTTCAAAGTAACACAAGCCTTTGTGTGGTCATAAAGTAGACCATGCCGAGAATAAATTCCGCGTGAAGGTCAATTTTTCTTTTTGAAATACTTGCCTTTAATCTAAAATGATTGACCATGAGGGGTGAGGGGGGGTGCCATGGTTGCTATCTGAACTAATAGCAAGCCCATTTGACATTTTTGAAACATTTGAACTTCTCACGACTATCATTTACAGCCTCGTATCATTATTGAATGCCATTATTACCTCTTTTTATATTTTTCTCATTTTTCTCATTTTTCTTTGGTTTTATGAATTTTATATTTTTGTATTTTGTTTTTATAAAAATTTTCTAAAAAATGAAAAATCTTTTTGGTTTTTATGGTTTTAATATATATATATATATATATATATATATATATATATATATATACTATATAGGATATTTGAATAGGCACCACCACTATTCTTCAGCTTCATCTGCCAATTGTTTTAGAGTTTCCGGCGTAAAACTTCGCATTCCCAGCTTGTTGATAAGAAATTCAATTCTTTCTCTGCATAGGGCTTTAGTGAAGATATCCGCTAGTTGATACTCCGTGTTGATAAAGTAAGACTTTACTACTCCATTATCAACTTGCTCTTTTATGAAGTAGAATCTGATGTCTATATGCTTTGATCGATAATGTTGAACGTTGTTGCAGCATAAGGCAATATCGCTTTTGTTATCACAGTACATTGGAATTGTTATGGATCCAAGCCATAGTCGGTAAGCTGTGATCTCATCCAAAGGATTTGATCCACTAGCCCAGACATAGCAATATATTCAGCTTCCGTACTGGATATCGCAGCGCTTTTCTGCCTTTTTGATGACCAACTAACAAGTCTGTCTCCCAATAATTGCATACTTCTAGATGTACTTCGTCTAGTATCTTGGCAAACCCCCCGAATCATCATCTGCATAAAGCTTTAAGCATTAAAGAAATCCTTTGGATACTAGAGTCCTCGATTAACGGTACCTCTTAGGTATTTAAAGATTCTTTTTACAACATGGAGGTGCTTTTCGGTAGGCTTTGCCTGATACCTGACACACATGCATACAACAAATGTTAGGTCCCATCTACTAGCTGTAAGATACATAAGGGTGCCAATCATTCCACGATAGTGGGTAGGATCATATTACTTGCCCCTTGTGAACTCATACCCGTTTGGATTTCTCTAGCCATGGGAGTATCCACGGGTCACTAGATTCAATACACCGAGTTTTTTAAAGATTCTATAGCATATTATAGACTGGTTTATAAGATGCCTCCTGTGGACTTTATGAAATCAGTAGTCCTACGAAGAAAAATGATATTTTTCCCATCATCGACATCTAAAACTGAGAACACATTATTTTGAAAAAGTTGGTCCACAATGATTCGGTGTTAGTAGAACGCAAAAGATTATATCAACAACGTAAGATTATGTACCAGGAGAAGATCATTTGCCTTGTCTTCTTATGAATAATGTGGGATCCACAGTTCCTTTAGAGAATTCCTGAGAAAGTAGAAACTTCGACAATAGATCGTACCATGCGCGAGGAGCTTGTTTCAACCTATAAAGAGCCTTCTTAAGCTTATACACATGATTCAGATTGTCTTGATCCACAAACCTGTCCGGTTGGATGACATAAACTTCTTCGCGCAGATATCCATTCAAAATGTGCCGGACCCTTTACATCTATTTGGTAGACAACCATATTCACGTGGGCAACATATGTAAGGAAAATTCGAATAGCATCAAGTCTAGCCACTGGAGCAAAGGATTCCTCAAAATCAATTCCCTCTTCCCGACGATAACCATGAGCAACCAAACGAGCCCTGTTCTTTAGAATTCCTCCTAATTCATCAAGTTTCACCTTGTAGATCCATTTTAAAGTAATAACCATCATTTACATTTATCTGGACGAGGAACGAGTTCCCAGACTTCAAGATGCCACAAAATTCATTCATCTCCTCTTGCATTGCTTCAATCCAACATGATTGAGTTAATGCATCTTTATAAGTCTTGTTGGGAATTATGGACTTCAACAAATAGATTTGACTTCATACACCTTGTAGATCCTAGATCATGAGCCACGAGGCTCTGATACCACCTGATAGAACCTAAACACGTGATAGGTTCTTGGATTGTTTATAGCTCAGATTGTTTAGATCTTATATCTAGGATAATAATAACTATAAACATAAAGAATATGCATAGCGAAAATAGCATAATGAACAAAGTTATTCAACAAGGTTTTTCTTCATTATCATACACTTCAAGCCCCGATATTATTTGATTAGAATAATACGGTTACATCAATGAACTGTAACAGGATCAAGTTACCTTGACCTTGAGGCTACACCACACAAACTAGACGTCTACATTTTCCTTGTATACACACACACGTTTTTTACTTTTTGTTGTGTACGCCTAAACTACATGCCTGGAACCTCCTTTTATAACATAAGGAGTCCAAGACTTACAAAGGAAGATAAACATTAGACAACTAAATCTTTTAAACATTTAGGAATATCTTCTCTTATCTTTATCTTCTTAAGAAGATCTTCTAGTATCTTTAAAATCTTCCATCTTTTGAAGAGTTCATCCTTTGTCTTTTAAGTCCTTCATCTTTCATATGTTTTGTCTTATCAACTCAAATATAATTCCCAACAATCTTCCCCTAGTTGATAATGACAAAACCAAAATAAGCATGAGCTTCTTCCCCTGAAGCTTACATATATGAAAGAATAGAACTATACCACCAAGGATCTACATGTTGCAAATCATCTTTGTAACACCTTCTTCCCCTTTTTGTCATAATCAAATAGGGGACTAAAGTATGCAACTTTGATTTCGACAACCACAAACCACTATCACACTTCTAATCCAGCCTTCCAACAACTCAAATTACCCTCCATGACGTGCCTTAAGATAAATGAACTTGAGCAGTAAAAACTTAAACTAGCAGTAGTAATAATGACTTACAGTAGTAAAAACCTTCACCTCATATAGTGCAAGTAAATGGTTAAACATTTTAACAATAAGCTTCCACTGAAACCCATATGTTAACCATTTCATGAATCTTCAATTCTGTAGGCTCTATGTAATGATTACTGATGAAGAAAACTAAGTATTACGAACTTGATGCTGAAGTAGAATAACAACTTGTGTCTTATATCTTGTACTATCCACGTGACGTCAAACTTATAAATAAATCTGTGAAATATAAGTAGACCGCAATCTCTTGACAAAAATCCTCATCTTCTATGAGACACATAACCAAAGTGATAGCAAATGTGAGCATTGAGCACCATAAGTTTCTAGATCACACACCTTTGCTAGATTTTGACAAGTCTTCGTCACATCGTTTCTAAGCACGAACAAGTTATCTCTAAACGTTGTGAGCCGTTTAAGATATGATAAGAACACAAACCTAAGTAATTCCACTTCACCATCAAATAAGTGATAAACAACCTTCTTCGTAACCAATTAATCCAAGAAATCCAAAAACGAGCCTTTTAAACGTTTAAGAACATTTAAACCAAAATCAATCTGTTAGCTTCCCCTTAAACGAAGCATCATGTTCAATCCGAGATCCAAACCATGTGTGTGTCATCTGATAACCAAAATTGCCCTTTATTCGATATCAGACATAACTAGCAGTATAAACAATAAGCAAGCAGTATAAACTCTTTAAAGAAGCAGTACTAAAAATTTAACAATTAGCAACACTTTATCTGTCATAAAACTATCACTAATCTGTCGCTAATGTGCATTCTCCTTCCTCCCATAGCTTTTAGTAACACTTTATCTGTCACTAATGTGTTACTAATTCGTTTTCTCCTTCCTTCCATTCTTTTTGTTACACTTATATTGGCAGTAGTAAGTCACATTCATTGGCAGCAACTTTAATAATAAGGGCAATACTAATTCGAACTCAAGCAGCATTAACCATTTACACTTTGATAGCGAGCAGCACTAAGATCATTGGCAGTATTAACACATGAGATTATAGCTGGAAGTTTTAACAATAAGCATCACTAAACATTTGTAATAACTACCAGCAGTATTAATCACGAACTAGCAGCACCATACTTGCATTAAACTGGCAGCAGCACTAAGAAGTAACATATGGGAATAAACACAAACCCTTAAATTTAGGGTTTTCATTATACCTTATCAGATCCAATCCAAAAGCCTGTGAGTCATAACCCAAACTGCTTCTTCAAACGCAAACACTAAAGCAGTATTAATTTATGAAAATGACTAACCATTTTAGGGTAAACCAATCCACGATCATACCAGTCATCACCAAGCCAGACAACAGCAATAATATAGCATCATATACGATCACAAAATAAGCAATGAAGGTGAATGAAATCCCTAACCAATAGGGTTTATGTAACGTGCAGCAACCTAAACCGTCAAACCTTTTGTGATACCTGTTGCTTCTTCTTCTATCCAAGAACCTCTTGATGATGACAACCTGTTGTTTCAATATAATCACATGATCTTGATACCAAAACTCAAACCTTTTCTTGTCACACCATCTGCTACATCTTCTTTTATCAAGAAACGATCACCAATAACCTCGTGTCTTCAAATCTTGTTGTGTCTGCTCCATGAAGAATTGAATACAAGTAACCCTTTAAAGATTAACAGAAGATATAAGTAAATGAAAAAGACAAACAACATAATGATCTGGATGCAACGACTAAAACCAATACTTCTGTTTTATAGAATTTAACTGTTTGCAAAACCTTAATTGGTAGGGAATTTGAATGTAACCCTAAAACAGAAAAATCTCACTTGTTTTTTTTAATAGAATCGTCTTCAATAACTTTGTAATCCTAGATATCAATCACGAGCCCCCCGTGGCTCTGATACCAATTGGTTAGACATCGTTTAAACTCTGTTTGTTTAAACATATATCTAGGATAACAATAACAAGTATAACATTTAACAGCGGAATATAAGGAAGACAATTGGTTATTGAACAAGGTTTTCATTCATACTTTCTCTAAGAGCCCCAATTCTATTTGATCAAGATAGAACAGTTACCACATGTAACAAGATCAAGTTACCTTGACCTTGAGGCTACACCACATAAACTAGACGTCTACATCTCTAAAGATACACACACACGCATTTTTCTTTTCTGTGTACATAAAACCTAATACCTGATATCTCTTTATATACTAGAGATATTTAGGTTTACAAAGGGATAAAAATAAATCTTTTAAACATTTAACTTGATTTTCTATTATCTTTATCTTCTTAAGGAGATCTTTCAGAATCTTCATATTTCTCCTACATCTTGTAGAATTCTTTAATGACGATTTTGATCCTTTTTTTTCATTACTTGTTTCTTTTGTCTCACCAAATCTATAATTCCCAACACGACAACATTTACAAGGGGATATTTGTTCTTGCTTTCAGCTTTGGAATGCCTATCAGTTAGACTTAGTGCGTATGGAAAGATGTAATGATGATAGGAGGCCCAACGTGGTGGTGATTCCACACCGTGCAGCCTGGGTGGCACAGTCGAGGTCCCACCTGTCGTTGTCCTCAACACAGCCAAGGCCAACAATGCGGGTGCAATAAGTGAGACGACATCAAATGTCGCATTTGATGCCTGTAATGCAACAACAACCGATTCAGGGGTTATGCAACATACATTAACCACTTATTAGGCCTGCGTAAGTATTCTACAATAAAACTCAATCTAAATTTAAAATTTCTAAATGTGATGTATTGGTAGACGTGATTTAAAAACGTCAAAACTCTCTAAGAGCACACTTTAGGAGGGAAAAAAACGTTTTACCCAACGTAGCACTTTTTTGCTGCAAAATGCGCTAAACAAAGACCAATTCTAGTGCAAAGCTTCCATAATAACCCTGCAACTAATTCATTTCTTATATACTTCTGACCATGTAACCGGCATGGTTGTGATTTTTTTTGGAAGAATTAACATAAAATTGATGAATGAGGTTTGAGGTTTGGTTTCATAAGACATACTTTTTGGGTTAAGTCCAAACGGAATGCAGCTTGGATGCGAGCTTTGCACTTCTGTAGTCATCTCTAAGCTGAACAAACTTAAATCCAAAACAAAATTACAATTTAACAAAAACTATCATGATTCACTTCTACCGGTTCTAACCTCAAAAACTACCATATGAAATGGGTATGTATTATGCTTTTAAAAAATAAATTATTTACCTTTGGGCCTCTTTTTTTATGGTTGGTGTGCCTTCAATCGGACTTGACAAGCTTTTAGGAGCACCAATAAATGTGAATTAACATAATTTGTATGCAAAGCATTGAATTATGTTTGTATTGATGATGTACAATTATACTTAGATATTTTTAGTTGCTTAGCATTATTTACCGAATGTTGACAGTCTATGCACAATGAACATACTTCTAAGATATAAAGTTCTGTAATACTTATTTAACCCTTGAACCATACAGTACAAGTTACATCTCTAACATATAGAGATATGTTATTTGACAGTCAAAAGTAAAATAACATTATAAAATACATGTAAGAAATGCTTAGCATATTTGTATTCAGTTACTAACTTTTATACGCAATGGGCAATGCGGCATAACTCTACTAATAAGAAATCTCAATAGCAGACCTAAAAAAAACATAAACAAGTTAAACACCATATTAATGTACTATTACCAAACTATATGCACATGAAACACACATTTGTTATATGAAGTTGATTAACCATCTGTTTGAAATTCAAAGTAAACTGTAATACGTAGATGATCTGCATCTTATTTATTGTACATTTTAGTTATGTGTGGTAATAGAGCCGACAATTTTTAGCTGTACCAATTGTTAACAATTTGCTATTGTAGCAACCGTCAACCTACGAAAAAAGTGGTAGCATCTCATACATGAATAGTGGCGTGCGTGTTTTGTGACTCAAGGACTCAAGGTAAGTTGAAGTGTTGCTACATTTGCAATCCGGTATTTGCATCGAGAATATGTACTACTCATTAATGAGCTAAGACGGCTTTCAGAATGCCAATCTTATGAAGCAAACGAGGATGCTTTTGGCCTTTAAAAATTTGAAGATTGTAGGTTTTAATTTGTTACTTTTTATTCAGGAACTGAATGAGATGTCTGTTCGTGTTAGTTTGGTTATGGCCAGAATCAGGTATTTTCTCTTTGCATATAGCTTATATTTGTGGCTTTTAAGGACTTTGAAATAACTCTATAGAGAACCTAGGGATGTAGAAAAGCGAGTCTAAACTAAAAATCACCCAAAAAAATTCAAGTCAGGATGAGACTGGAACCGTTATCATTACAATTGGTAAGATTAGGCTTAGGAATATGCCAAACATGTATTAAAGACTTTTCTTTTGTTGCTTACTAACTATTAATCCCACCCGTTTAGAATGCACTTATTTTTTTGCTGACTACCTGCTTAATCATTGTTCAGTAGATAGTCAGTGAGAGTCTTCGACATTATGTGCTCCTAATAGTAGTCATAACTCATTATCATTTAATAATGGATGGGTATTTTTTAGTTAAAACGAAAAAGCAGTTGTGGCCTCTCATTATTCAATCACACAGTCACCAACCATTATCTCATAAATGTCCCATATTGATTTTTATGTTAAGAAGGGATATGAGAAAATGAAATCTGTAACATCGGGTAATATTGATTAACCTAAATTTACTTTTAACCAAATATGTACATTATGTCTGATTCCAGAATGTTACGACATTGCACATTTATACAGTCATTTAATCCAAACCAACCTTAATGAGTTAATATAACTTTCCGGTGTTGTTTAATTGTGTGATATTCCAACTTGCAGTCACACTTTCTCCACTATTCACTGTAGGTGACACCCAAATGTATAATGCTTTAGATGACTCCGATCAACGTTGTAGTCTTTATGGAACGTTATTCTGATACAGGGAACGGCTCAAAGGTCGCACCTATAATGGAAAAGGTCACGCCACAATGTCAAATTAAAGTCTCTTCTTTTGAAGAATATGATCCTATCAGTCGAGTTATATTTTTAGGATTTCTTAGTATTTGGACATAAATATTATAGGATTATCATGGTTATACTAATTGAATCACTAGCATCATATTTCTTAGTACTTGGACATAAGTTTTGGATTTGCGGATGTTATGAGTGACATCTCAACACGTGGTGGTGCAATCTTGGAATTGTTGAAAGGAAAATTGTTAGAAACAAAAGATACATGTGTATATTTTCACATTAATAATGTTTGAAATGAAATTTCACTTCTTACGCAATCAATTCGGAAAAAAAATGAAGCCCCACCGCAACGCGCGTGCTATGCAATAATCCTGTTGGAAAAAAATAACATATCAGTGTATAATATTCATCGATCACCCATTTTAGAAGGTTGGATGTGACTATATTTTGAGTTCTTTGTATGGAAAAGAAATTGAAGTTGTCGGTCACAATTCTTTTGGCACTAAGTAACACGCCCCATCGAAGCACATGTTTTTAAAGCTCCGCACCAATACTTGACATAAGTAAAAGTTTAATTTTTCCAAAAATAAGCCAGGTGCATCGCACGAGTTTGAACGACTCGTTTATATAAAAACACTTATAAAATTCAAATTCAAATTTCATTAATTGAAAAAAAACTTTACATAAACTTAAATAAAAAATACATAAACTTAAATAAAAAAACATAAACTTAAATAAAAAAATATACATAAACTTAAATTAAAAAAAGTGCTTGAAATAAAATACAACAACAATTTAGAAATTCAAATATCTAGCCCCGAGCGCGTTCTTTCACGCCTCGCTTCGCCGCGTCCTCCGGAATTCATCCCGTAGTCGTCGAAAGTAAGAATCGTTCAAGTTCTTCGATTCTTTTGAATTTCGCAAATCGACGAATCTAGCTCATAGCTCGCGCTCATTGATTCTTTTATTACTTTCACAACGGCCCAACAATATTGTTGTTGCAATCTCAATTTGGGTAACTGCTCTTTTTGTGCACCGAACAAAAATAAAAAAATGAAAGTGGCGAGGGATGAGCTTGTAGAACGTTGAGCTTTTGACTTTCGTGGAGCCTCGGATGAACGCGGTATTGCATCGTCTCTAAATAATTTGTGCTCTTCTTGGGTTACCCGTCCCCGGATTCTTCTTGCTTGCGTAGACTCGGGGTTTTGCCATTTATATTTATCTCTCAAAAAAATCCAAGCACTCCTATGTGTAAATTCCTTGGTTGTTTGATCTTTAAAGAAAGTTAGTACCCGGGTATACAAATTTTCTTCATTTTCGCCACTTAGAAACTTGGTTTGATCGTAACCGGAGTTAAACTAGGTACATTTGATTAATCGGTAGTCCGCTTACCCGTCAACATAATTTTAGTTCAGCACCTTATAACCTTTTTTTTGCTCGACTCGCTCGTAGTATATGAGTCGAGAATTTTGTATCCAAAAAGTATCTCTTCTCTCGCTTGGTCACAGGTCCATATTTTTCGTGATCTTCGGATATTTTCGATGATACATATTCCGCAAAAAGTTCTTCTCTACTGGTCCAAAAGGTACGATCGGTTTTATTTTCCCGAGGTTGTTTTTCCCGAGCTTGGTTTTTAGCGAGGGATTTTTTTTCGCCCTTGTTTGTTTGACGGGCCGCACTCGTCGGCTTGTGATTTATGAGACGAATGTTGTGGATATTGGGATTGTTGGGATTGTTAGGTTTATTGGAATTGTTGAGAAGTTTGCGTTTGCGATAACCATAGATTAAATTGATCGGGAGTACAATTGACAAATGGGTTTTGGCTTGGGACTTTAAATTTGGCGAACGGGTTTGGGATTTGTAAGTTGGCGCGTGATGGAATTGGATTGGTATTTGAGTTGATGGAGTTTGCGGATGATGGAGCATTTTGATTAGACGAAGACGAAGAATTTGGTAATTGCGTATTTGGTATTTGGTTTTGTAGGTCGGTGAAATATTCGTTTCTTTCCATCTGTATGGGAATATCAGTGTAAGTGAAGTTTATAAAATTAGAAGTAATATATAAAAAATTGGAAGTTTATATGGAAGTGTGATATAAAATGGTAAAAGTATAAGGTATTTATAGTGTTTAAAGTGGGTGAAAATGGACCAAAAAACCCAAAAAGGGGCTATTTTTTCTACTGTTTTACAACGGCTACATTTAAAAAACAAAATTAAAAATAAATATAAAGCACGAAAACGCGAGACCAAAAGGTACAATGTCTCCGCTTTTCGGTGCTAAACGTTTCGCGGACCATCATGGGGGCTGGGGATGTCGGCGCCAAGCACGAAAAAACGCCACTTCTGTTGTGGTTGTCGCGTTTTCATGTGGCGTTTTCGCCCAAAATGCCACAAAATTTCTACCGTACCATGTGCTCTAAAAAGATACCATGAGCTTCCCTATGATTTTGCATAAACTCTTCATTGATCATGACTCTATCCAACTTTTTAAGAGTGCTAGCCAAAGGATTCTTTGGGGATTTTGTCCATGTAAAATTGAACCCAGAACTGCATAGATCTTTAATTTCTAATGAATTAAAAACATCTTTAAACCCATGTTCATTCCTATTCAAACCAAATGAACCGTTAGAACTGTTCCTCAGTTTTTTTAGAATTCATTAAATCACCCTTAATACGATGAGTGATTATTAACTATGCTCTTGTGATTCCTTAGTGAATTATAAACATACTAAAGATGGTTACAAAAAATACACACTATCTTTTGTCGTTTTGGTCTTGGGGGTTATATGAGCCTTTTCAGTTGGTCCATTACGTGAAAGTAGATTCGTTGAAGCATAATAACTAAATCAAAAGATAAATTCATGAAGTATCCAGGCACATGTTCTCTCAATCCACCGCCTCCACATACGGTGAACCCATTGTTAGACTAGTCAGATACCCGCCATAGCGGCCGGTAATAAAAAAATTAGCGTAACGCAAACTCGCCCCACAATTTCCTAAACCCCGTTAATGTATTCGTTTCACAACAACTTCGAAAGTATACAGTTACGTTGTAATGTGTTTGTTTTGGGTTATCTCGTGACTTTCCCCCGCAAAACATTATTTAACATCAATATTCCTCGCATGTAAAAAGGAGACTCGCACTCTCTTACCCATCTAACACTCTCACCAAAAGATATAATTTTACGAATCCGTTTGTATTTCAAACTAAGGTTATGGTGTAAAAAATTTAAATCAAAATAAAATAAAACCAACTCAAAATATAAAAAACTTATAATTCATTAAAAATATCAATATCAAAAATAGATTGTTTAAATAAAAAAGAGCACAAAAATTTAAAAACATGAGCAATTAGATTATAAAAAAAATAAAATAGATTAACAAAAATATTTCATTTTTGAAAATGAGGTGATAATTTTATTAAAAAGTGTATTGATGAATTCCCTAAAATAAATGGAGTTGGTCAAGATTGCACCTCCAATCTTAATTATAGTGCGACCCGTTATAATGGTATATTTACAGAAGTATAGCAAAAGAAAAAGAATATGTTGAAGAAACTAGGTAGAGATATTTAGATAGGTTTAATAACCGGTGTCAACCGGTTCTTCATCAACAGCAAGAGGCCGTTTACTAACCCAAATTAGAAATTAAAAGTGTGTTCTAATTTAATTATCTGTTTCGATTGTTCTTTTTCCGATTCTATTTTTTTATTATGGGTTTTGGCTGATGATCACAGAAGTGAGCTCTACACTCAGCGTAAATATGCAGTTATGCTCAGAGGATGAACCTAATACGTGCAAGAGCGTTGAAAGGCATTGGGGTTTGAAACTCGGTGAGGTTGCTAGAATATGGAAGGATGGGTGCATCATCCGAGCGATATTCTTGCACTGCATTAAGAGGCATATGACAGGAATCCAGAGTTGGCTAACTTCTTGGTCGACCCTGAGGTAAATTCGTTTTAAGGCCTATACTCACAAATAAACAAACTGTAGAGATCTCGATTGTAGCAACATCTTCGTCAATGGCAATATTGGAAAGGTAAATTATAATCTCTGAGTTCAATTTCAATATTACATATGCTTTACTTCTTTATTATGTGTGCTTTGTTAGAATATGGGAATGGGATTGGAGTGTTCGGGAAGATGTGTTAACTAGGTTGTGTTTTATATCTTATGTGTTAAGTGGGTAAAGCTTTTGAGCTTAAGGACTAAACTTAAAACAAAATGGGTCAAAAGGATCGAACGGGTTATCAATTATCCAAATTCCAAAGTAAGCTCTTAAGTTGCTATTAATCTTGATACTAATATAGGCTTTGTAATCACAATTAGCACACATAGTTGTTTACAAAAGTAAACAGGTGTTTGCGAGTCTGTTTTGAACTGAATTAAAGGTTACCATTTTGACTCGCGCTATCCATTATAGATGCTATATTGCTATCTGTCAAAAATGATGGTCATTGTTCAGGTAAGTTTTTCTAGTGATGAAATCAGATGAGGCATCAGAGGTAGATTATTGAGTCACATATAGGCATCTAGCACAACAATAAGATAGATGTATGTCAGGACAAATTTAATTAAAATCATCTTAGAACCAAGTCACCAACAGACTTGAAAATGTGCGTACCCAATATACATTATTAGAGAAAACGATGGCTTACCTCAACTTGAACATCAACCACATGTATTTGAAGAAAAGGGAGGCGATGAGACCATTTATATAAAAAAAACCCAGCAAAGCAAGAACCCAAATAATAATATTCCCATCATCTATAGGTTTACTGATTTCTAATGCGTATGGACAGGTTATAATTGTTTTTAGTTACTTTGTTGGTTATTGTCATTGCTATTAGCTCTCACAAGATCAAATGTGTTTGGATATTTGTTTGTGATAATGTTACTAATCTCATTTTTTGTCAACCAACTGTATGTAAGCAATTAAGTACATTACTGAGCCACTATTAACGTCACTATATATGTTATGATATGATTTTAAAAGCTGTGATAACGTTACTAATCTTATTTTTTGTCAACCAACATATACAGGTGACCAAAATGACCACAATGTACATTACCGAGCCACAAGTAAGTACATTCAGGTGCAAGAAGGAGCAGGTAGCTCGAAACCCGTTTATGGAGATGATCGATTGGATTAACCTGTTCCTACAGGTTTGTAAACTGATTTTTGTACATTTTTAATTCTTGCGTTTTTTGTAAAAATCATTCTTCGAATTATACCTAATGGTAATTTGGTTCTGATTTGCAAAAAGTATTGACGGCGTCCAAAAGGAAGGTTACGTGGGATACTCGAATAAGCGACCACAATAATTGATCGTCTAAAGGTATATTAAGTTGAAACTTTTCATGTATATGGACAGTTGCTTCGAAGGTATGTTAGTACTATGTAAAATGTTAATGAAAGTGTTATCAGTGAGTTATTATTCTCTAATGTATCTAACAGCGAAAAGAAGTCGAGACGCGGTCTCATATACGTCTGCAACTACTGAATGTTCTTCATCGCAGAAGCGGCCACGTGTTCAAAAGCATGCTCATTCGAATAGTAACATTACGCATAGTCGTGTGTAATTAAGGGGCAGCTAGCTCGACACCCGTTAATAGCGACGACCGATTTGGCCAACCTGCCCCTTTACCCTCAGCATTTTTGTGATATCCAATCTTTATCTATTTCCAAGTAGGACTAGACTCGGGGAATTCCTATAATTTTATATTTGCCCTTTGTCCTCTACACGGGAAAACCATGAGGTTAGTTATCAAGTGGAATTTGATCTCAATTTGTTTATTTTATTTTGTGTGTGTAGGAAACTAGCATTAAAAATGCCATGTCATACTTACATGCACAGGCTTAAATGGAAAATCGCCTAATTAGTTGTGTTGCGTGTACATGCTCCTTTGTGAATCCCATCTAGTACCTTACATGTTTTTTGTGCTGTGTGTAGCTGTATTATGGCCGTCCCACGAGTTATGCAATGGGTCGAAATGGGTAATTTTTATTGGACCCAATAGGGAGGGTCTTACCGAATCTGCTAAAAAGTTAATTATATATATAATATATATATATATATATATATAGTATATATATAAAAATAATATATATATATATATATATATACACAAGTTGCAAAACCCTTCCGATGGGCGTGTAATGACTTGTGATTATTGTTGTATTTTTATTTTTGGCTAATTTTTTTAGCAAAAATTTCTTTATTATAGAAACATTTTTCAGACCATTTTTTTATGTAATTGTTTTTTTTGCAATAAAGTTTTCAAGAATGAAGGTGGTTCTATTGTTTATTTGTCCAGGTTTACCGTGGTTTATTATATGTATAGCCTAAGATATTTAATATCTTAGGAAATAACGAACAAAAAGGAATGAATTGTAATACAATAAGAGAAAATAAAAGTTAATAAATCATACGCTATAAAAAAGTATATTCTTCAATTCCAAATTTGAAATAAAGCTTCTTTATACATGACATTTGTCGTTGAATTTGTGTATTTACCATCTCTATCACAACATAAAAGTATCCAAAAATGTGAACTACTTATACCATTTTAAAGATAAATTAAACCAAATTACCTTTAGTTGCATGGCCCGCCAAATGAGCGGGCTTGTTTTGTGAATATCGTTTACAAAAGATTTAGTAAAGGAAAATAAAAAATAAACATAAGAAATTATTTATTGATTGCATTAACAACGAAAAGAACGAAATGAATGCTCATCCGGTTTGAGAAAGAAAGGTTATATCAGTCATATACAAACACCTCTTAAAAAGAACAATTTTTAAATCATCAGATTAATATAAAAGTTATATGAGTCATACACAAACACCTCTTAAAAGAACTGTGATCCCGCGTACCCTCGACAGTTATGGATTCACTCTGGCTGAATACTTTCCCTCTCGATAGCAGGTAAGGCAGCAAAAATATGGCATCAATAAACTTGGGATATCTAAAACAAAGAAAAAAACATCAATCAGTAAGTGACAATAATTGGCAAAATCGAGTAAAAAAGTTATATATTAGATAGAGTAGCACCAACCTTTCACGACTAAGCATATCAAGAGTATAAGTAAAAACAATACACCATGATAGCATATAGTGCTCCATGTGGGGTGATACAAGCTCAGGACAAACTGAGCCAAGCCTGCCCAGGGTGATGGCACTATTTTCGATGAGTGACTTATTCAACCCCTTTACATGTTGAAGGATCGGGACTAAGCATGAAATTACAGTCATCACCACTGGAGATATATCTTGGTTTACCATTATTGCCAATTCCCCAATGGCCCAGCACGCATTATTTGCGGCAGAGATAGTTTCCTTTAGCTTAGGTGTATTCAGCTGCTTAGCAGCAACATCGAGAAACTCCGGTAAGCGAGTGTAACGACCCACTCCGGAAAGGAGGCCAAAACGTCATAATCATGGTGTCATATCAAAGCATAATAGGGGGGAGGGGGGGGGGGGGGGGGGGCATAAAGTCATAAATGATAACATAGGACAAGGGTGGAAAGCCGAAATCAACATCGGCCCCAATTATGAGATCTACCATGAATAAACGTAAAAGAAGTCTAAAGTACGAAAACATTGTCCAAGATAGAATAGCACATCAAAAAGTCTGCGATATAAAAGAAAGGAAGCTAAATAGGTAACGTTCCTAAGCACACTACACTCTCATGCCCAATCTTCCCTCTAGATACCCAAGCCGTATACGAAAGAGGAAAGAAAATACGGTCTGAGCATAAGCGCTCAGTGAACTGATATAATAACAATGTAATTCAATAAGTAAGAATCCTGGATAGTATATACAAAGTAGCGAAAGGATCAAAAGTGTCATGAGGAAACCTGGAGATGCGTCATGAAGAATAGGACAATAAACATGTAAAGCATGGTAAAATACGAAGTAAAGATGTCATGCAAATATCATGGATAGTATAAACATACATTAATAAGAATGCCCACGAGCTCATATCATCATACATGTCATAATAATAATTCGTGAATACATGCCTATAAAGAGGGCTGCCTCAACATGTAATAGAAAGGGTGACCTCTTAATAGATTATATGAGGTGGAGGGATCAGCTCAATGTGATTGGGATGTGTAACAACACCCTCAAATCTGAGTATGCAAGCGAAGATGAATATCCAGGCGGTTTACATTCTTGGGTTCAATAGCATAAGATCTGAGAACTACAACTAAACGTAGTTCGTTTGAAAAAAAAGATACATTGGATTAACAAAATACTTGTTTGTTACATAAGCTCATGGCTTCAAATAGTTCAACAAAAATAGATAAAGATTTCGGTTTATAACAATTGTCCCCAAAATGTAATAAGACCCAACCCAAAATCTTAATGTTGACTCTTCAATTATTGACTCCCAATGTATCATCGCACCTCGTGCCCTTAGTATGACCTGATAAAACAGCGCTTAAAACGTCAACATAAAGTTGGTGAATTCATAGGTTTATGTAAATCAGTTGTAGGACCGCAAGATTTCCAAGTGTATGATTAAGCAACAGATGCAAACATCATAAAAAGTAATTACGTTTCCTAAGCTCATGACACCGAGGCTCGACGTATATGAATGCAAATAAATTTGCCAACAGGTGTCCGTGAATGATGTGCTAACCCTGCAACATCCCAAGTTCGACATGGTATGCGTTCGTTCCCAGTGATAGCTAGTCACCCGAACGGGGATGTCAATCCCTAATAGATCTATCCATAACATTCGCGCCCACACAATGTAATTCCCAATCACATCTATGCAATTAACAGTTCATGATCATGGACATAATGGGTTATGGTAACTTAGGCAAACACGTAATCATGGTATAAAATGTACACTTGCGTCCAGTTTGTAAAACAAAGCATGTTATCACCCCAAGGATGTAAATCATTTAAATAATTGTAAAGCATGGGGCTATGAACTCACTACCGGTAGTTCTCTTGAATATATTAAATATCCAAGTAAGCAGTTGGATCACACCGTTAAGTACCTAAGTAAGTACGGTCAAGTCTTAGTTTACACATTTAAACTAATGACTCATTGTATAAACTAAATCCCATTTTAAGTTTATATATACCGTGATCACTTGCGTAGTGATGCACAAAATCATTGTTTTTATAATTTCGATGGTTCTCGAGAAACGTGTAATCATCATTAATAAATATACATTATTTATTAACTTGTCATTAATCCCGTTCAATGTCCGAATATCTTAATGTTCGACCGACTTGTCAAGTGTTTCATCCATTTCATCTTGGTTCTAAAATACCCTTAAGTTTCTAATAATTTCACTTTTAGTCCCTAGGTTTACAAATATATGCTTTTAATATTTTAAACCTTTTTAGTTATTCGGAAATGACACAATTAGTCCCGTTAAGGTTTACAAATGATAGTCTAGGTTTTTATATAGTTCACTTCTATCCTTAAGTTCATAATATTGCAAGAATATCCCTGGAGGTTATTGAAATTCAAAGTGACAAAACTAACCCCCTTATGTTTCGAAATATTACATTCCTTAGTCCCTGGACCTTGTGAAATTTTCCATTTAACTCCGAATAAAATCCCAACGAGTGGCATTTCTCTTGGTTTAATAATCGTATAAGTTATAAAATTGTTTCTCCTTACAAATAAGCTTACCGAGCTTATTTTTTGGCTTAAACGGCCTTGTTGGGCCCGATAAGGTCCCGTTGAGGTTTCTAACGAATCTATTTTTGTTTTAATAAGTCCAGAAAGTCGTTAATAAGCTTCCTTATGGGGCTGTAGCTTACAATAACTCGAAGAGCTTATAGAAGCATATTTGCAGCTTATTGGGCTTACGGGACCAATAGCTTAACACCGAATAGGGGTCTTAAATGTTTTCCTATGTCATTTTAGCTTATGTTCCCATTTGTTTCAACTTAGCTTATTCTGTTTCGTTTTCCAGCTTATTGGAAATAAGCAATAATGCGTTTTCATTGTGCGCTTTGGGCCCGAAAGGGGGTGGGATTCGAGGGTTTTGAGTTTGTTTCTTTGGGTCCAATGTCTCCTTTTTAGACTATTAGGAAGCTCATAAGCTGTTTAGCCTGAAAGAATAAGCATCATTCGAGCTTATTCGGAGTCTATTCGAGCTTATTCGAGCTTATTGGGCCTGCTAGCCCAATAACTTTAACCCGAAGACACCAAGGGGTCTATGATGAGTTCGATAAGCCCTTTTGACCCCTAAATAAGCTCATAGGACTTATGATAAGCTCGTTGAGCTTATTGTCTCTTACGGGCCCCACTATTGGGCCTGTTGGGCTCGATAGAAACCGATGAGGGTCCTAGTGGTTCGGGCTTGCTCTTTTAATGTCCACTAGCTTATCTTAGGCCCATAGTAATTCTTATAAGCCGCTTAAACTCATAATTAAGCCGTCCTAGCTTATTGTGGCTTATGGGTCTTGTGGGCTCACAAGGATGGGCCGCGTAGTCCAAGGGGTCCGAATGGTTTATTAGTGTGTTACATGGTTTCGTTAATTCGTCTAGCACCAAAATAAACGTGTCTACCCCTTTCTAATCGCGATCCATAACATGCAAACGTTTATTAATGTCGAATATATGTTTCCACACCCCCACGTCGTGTTTACAACAATAGTTTACGTATAATATTTACATACGTTCATGTAGAAGGGTTTGTGTTCACGTTAATGTTCAAGTTGCCTTGTATTCTTCCGCAACGAAACAAATGACCAAAGTGGGCTTGTTTTAATAAGCTAGATGTGCGTTAAGCCTTAACTTCGTGCATTAACCATGTTTTAGATCACGTACCGACCACACAAGACCTTGTTCATTAATTTAGGTGCGTGAACCATGCATGGACCAACCCATGCACGTTCATGCACGCGTATATGTTACAAATGGGTAATGTCGCGACTTATATAACTTGGCAAAGCGTTTAACGAAAAGATAATGGTGTACGAGGCTTAGACAAATACTTACAAAGGTCCTAAGTTTTCCTTGGTTGTGGCTTGCGATGTAGTGTGATGCGTATACACCCAAACGTGTTTAACCCTCAAGCTTCAAAGCTTGTAAACCCAACTCCTTAGCTTGTGCTTCCCTCTTAGGTCCTTATACTCGATCTTAAAGACTCCCTTGTGTTCTTAGGGCAAAATTTGGTCGTGTAGGGTTCGGTTAAATGTATACCGATTGTAATAGGAGAAAAGAGTGTATGTGTTTATTGTTTGAGTGAGTGAGAGTTGTAAGAGTGTTAAATGGTGAGGCTAAGTGAGTATTTATAGGCAATATGCTAGTTACATCCTCTAGTCACATAAACAAACCCAAACCGTGCCCTAGAGGGTGGTTTTGAGGGGTTCTAGTTGATTACTCATGGTTTTAGGCTAAACCACTCAAGTACCACTCTTAATTACTTAGGAGATGTACATGATTTACTTAGCTAGCAAAATCTTATAGATTTGTATGTATGCATGCATGAAATCGTGGTCTAGGGGGCAAAAGAGAAGCAAGATGGTTAATATCCATTGTGTAATAGTTTAGTGGAGACAATTAGGACATGTCTTAATTACTTAGGTGATGTACTAGTACTTTTAGGATCCTTAGCAAGATTTTTAGTATTTAGTAAATCACTTAGGACGATTTGTATAGGTTTACTTGCCCAATTTCGGAAATCAAGTGATATTAACACAAGATTTTATTTAATTTTGTGTCTAGGCGTTTAATACGGGTATTGGTTTGAGTCTAGGTATTTCCGGGGTGCGTCCAAATGTATTTTATCGCGAAACGTAACCCTTTTACGTGACCAATAAAAATAAAGTACGCAAGGCGCATAATTATTTTCTAAATAATTATTTCTTAATTGGTTGCCGTAAACCTCAATTTATTTTATGACCGTTTACATTAATTGATTATTTCTAGTCTACGCGGTTTAGCTTAAAAGTAAATATTAAAAATTAAACGCGTATCGGACTAAAATAAACGGTGATCATTAATAGAGTCGTACAATGACATGAAAATGAGAAATGTTACAACAACTAGTCTTAGAATTAATGAAACACACTATGAAAATCTTTATTTGTTTTCTTTTAAAAAGAGTGCTCGTGAGGGTCAAG
>BQNB010006675.1:0-14733 GCA_026074375.1 Tanacetum coccineum | reverse complement strand
AGGGACTTTTAGTGAAATTAGGTTTAACATTTAGGGCATTTTAGGTATTTTGAGGATTTTGTCTTTTTGTGGTTGACCAATCTTGACCAAGAGTTGACTTTATTGACCATTGATAGCAATCTTCCGGCTCTTTTGCACTCTTTCCGTTCCCGTGTCCGTGTTTGTCCGGATTTGACCGTTTTCTTATGTTATTTGTAATATCCGTACCTACACAATCACAAAGACAAAACAAGCAATATACAAGCATTTTTATGCACAATTTTATCTTTTTAGGGAAATTTTTGATATAGAAAGGATATGTGATTTCTCACATATCAAAATTCCCTAAACTAAGTGATTGATGTGTCCTCACGCAATATTATATGCTCTAAAACCAAATACCTCAAAACTTCCCCAAACTAAATCTTTAAAAAGTAGCAAAGACTTTCATGGAGAGAGTTAAGAAATTACAAGTTATAAAACACCCCATTTTCCTATTTTTCAATACTTTTTCATATTTTTTTAACAAGTAAACTAGGAATATTTCAACTTTCGTTATTTCTATAACTGTTAGGGATCATAGAACAAGATGCATTTCGATCCGAGAATGCCCCAAAAAGGTAAAATTCATCATCCCCGACTTTTCACTTGCTCCAAACCAAGCTTAAAACGAAATCACCGCTAAATATCAGTAAAGATGCTAACACTACTCATGTTTGCAACTTGTGGACTTTTCACTCCCAACATTTATTATATCTTAAGTGAATGTGCTATTTTGAATTTCAACCATGGATCAACGTTTTTCAAAATACTATGCTTCACGTTCCACCCGAGAATAATGAGTTTAAAGGCGAGATCATCCCATGTAGCGACTTTCGTCTCAGCACATCCCAACCTTGCGGCTAAGTGATCAGGCTTTTGACACCCCACAGAGACTAGTATCGGGACTCACGGACCTAAAGTTTCAAAAACTCTCAGGTTTCCCGTATATGCATAGCTTTTAAAATAGAATAATCAAAATTTAAAAGCATATTTGAATTTAACAAAAAGAAATCTATTTAATACTTCAAACTTAATATTTATGCAGTTATATCCTTCAACCTTTTTAGAAGGCTGCAACATCGGTTGTGATCCGACAAGATGCACTCGGACTTTTATTCTTACTATGAGCTTTCTTTAGAAGACTACCACATCGGTTGTGAGCCGGCAAGAGGTAGTAAACTTTTATCAACCCACAGTTTATGTTTATTATTATTATTATCATCAATTTTATTTTTATTTTTTTATAGAGAATACTTCTTTTTGAGAAATTCAAGTATAAGTTTGAACTAAGACTAAATTTTTTGCTATATATTACATAAAAATTGTTGATTTAAGTTTAATCTCCAAAAACAGCACGTATATTAATCCGGTTAAGAGCTTATGGGAGAAAAAGTCACAAATTACATACATGAGCTCTTAAGATTTCCAACTAATCCTTGTTTAGCATCCCACTCATACTTAACTCTATCATTTTTTGTTCTTCGCGAATTTCCGCGAACGCTTAGCCTAAAAGTTAAGGAACAAGCTAGAGCTCAACACGCTCGATCGGGTCAAAATTTACTCTTATTCTACCCAGCAGGAAAGTCAAAATTGTGACAAAAACACTTATTTTATTTTTGAAAATTTTAAAATTTTTCATATTTTTGAAAATTTTGGTGGGAAAACGGGGTACGTGAGAACAACGGGCAAAAGTAGGTAAGATTATATCATTAAACTAAACATTGTCCTCAATGTTCCTAGTCTACAGGCTTATAACCCATACTAGAACTCAATAAAGTCGAATGCATAATCCTAGCATGGAGTAAAGTATCACACAAATCTTAAGCCGTTTATCAGTATACTAAAAGATAGATGTTGTCGATAATTAACAAGGATATCGATTTCCCCAAACTAATGGCAAGCAAAGTCTAGGAAGCTCGAGTGGACCTGGACAAAACACCGAAACAACAAGAGTCTTCAGAAAAAATTTTGGTCAATCCTATAAAAAACACAAGTATACACAACAAAATTCGGCAGAGTAACAAGCTTCTCACATCACAATAGAAAAAAGAAAGAAGAAAAATGGATAAGCATGGGGTGCCCTAATCCGCGCGAAGCAGTCGCCTTTGTTTAGGGTCACTAAGCTGACCCAATCCCCGAATTCATTTTGTCCCTTGGGGAAGGTTTAGAGATCTGGGACAACCATTTTGTGTACGTCCCTCCAAAGAAGTGCTTAATTCTATGACCGTTCACCTTGAAATTTGGCCTGGAGTTTTGGGATAACTCAACGGTGCCATATGGAAAGACTTGGGTAATGGTGAACGGTCTGGACCAATAGGATTTTAACTTTCCCGAGAACATCTTCAATCTAGAGTTAAAGAGGAGGACTTGATCACAAACGTTGAAAACGCGGTTTTTGATCTTTGAGTCATGGATCCCTTTGTTTTCTCTTTATAGATCAAAGAGTTCTCATAGGCATGATCACAGGAAGTTCATTTAATTCATTGAGTTGAACTTTACGGTGATCACCCGCGGTCTCAAGGTCAAAGTTTACATGCTTCAAGGCCCAATAGGCTTTGTGCTCGAGCTCGATTGATATATAACATGCCTTTCCGTACACGAGCTTGTATGGGGTACACCCGATGGGTGTTTTGTAAGCGGTACTGGAAAGCCCAGAGTGCATCATCTAGTTTACCACCCCAAGAATGCAACGATTCTCGCCCACGGTCCCTTTCAAGAATTCGTTTCAAAGCCACGATTGATACCATCAACTTGCCCACTTTTTGTTGAGTGAAACGCGGTGGAGAGACGGTAAGAAACTCTATATTTAAGCATGACCTTACACACTAAGTCATTGCAAAAATATTTCCGCGAATCACTTAAGATAGCACGAGGGGCACCGAATCCAGGCGAAGAGAGAATTTAAGAAAATTTTTGCAAACAACTCGGGCGTCGTTGGTGGGGACATTTTTGCTATCACCCATTTTGACAAATAGTCGACTGCACGAGTATATAATTTGTCCCTCGAGAGAACAGGGAATGGACCACATGAAATCTATCCCACCACACGTCAAAATTTCGCAAACTTGATGGAATTTGAGGCATTTCATCGATCGTTAAAATTTTTTTCCTGACGCTGACAATGTCACATCGGCGTGACCAAGTCATGGGCAACTTTTGTAAATCGTGGGCCAAATAAAATCTGAGTTAAAAACCTTTTTGGCGATGTGAGTTGGCACCGTAAAAAAAATGTCCCCCCCGATGGGTCCACTATGCAAGCTGAAGGATTTCAACAAGCTTCCTTGGCCCTGCAACCACAATACCGCCGATCATTTGATCCGCACATTTCTTAGAACAAATAGGGGGTCGTACACCCAAAAGTAGTGTTTAACATCCTTGAAAAACTTGTTCTTTTGTTAGGACGACATCCCTTTAACAATGAAATTCCTCGCGTGGTAATTTGCATAATCGGCAAACCACGGGGTACTTGAGTCACCACGAGAAGTCACCATATTAAGTGTCTCGAGAGGAAACTTTTCATTTACCTCTTTTGGGTCGAGCACATTTTCATAAGGATTTTCTAATCGGGAAAGATGATCGGCTGCGAGATTCTCGGCTCCTTTGTGTCAAATTACTTTGAATGTGAGCTTTAAGGAGAGAACCCACCGGGAGTAATCTACGCATTGGAATCTTTTTTAGCAAAGAGATATTTTAGGGCAGAGTGATCCGTATACACTATGCTTTTGTTCAAGATGAGGTAAGATCGGAATTTTTCAAAGGCATACACCACGACTAACATTTCTTTTCTTCCGTCATAGTGTAATTGCGATTCGCTCGTTCATTGTATTTGCTATGCATAGTGTATAGGCCTTAAGTTGTTTTTCATGATGTTTCCCCAAACTGCACCAATGGCAAAGTCGCTGGATTGCAACGCACATAAGAATCAAAAGGGTAGGTCCCAGTCTGGGGCAATCAAGATTGGAGCTTCGGTAAGTTTTTTCTTTAAACGTTTTAAAAAGGCTTGAATTACATTCATTGGAGAAGTAGATTAACGGAGTATTGCTTCTCAAGAAGATGATCATTGGTTGGGAAATTTTTTGGAAAAATCCTTAATGAACCGTCGGTAGAAACCGGCATACCAGAAAACTCTGAACACCCTTAACGGTGGTGGGATGAGGTAACTTAGCAATCACATTAACTTTGGCTTTATCAACCTCAATCCCTTTTTTGGAAATCTTATGGCTAAGGACAATGCCTTCCTTAACCATAAAATGACTCTTTTCCCAATTAAGACAAAGATTGGTGTCTTCACACATTTGAAGCATCTTGTCTACATGAGAGAGGCAATTTTCGAATGAATTCCCATAGACCGAAAAGTCGTCCATGAAGGACTTCATCGTTTTTCGATCATATCAGAAAGATACCAGCAATACACCTCCTGGAACGTGGCCTGGTGCCATGCATAATCCAAAAGGCATGCGACGGTAGGCGAACGTTCCGTAAGGACACGTGAATGTTGTCTTTTCTTGATCATGAGGGTCGATGGGAATTTGAAAGTAACCCGAGAAACCATCGAGAAAACAATAGTACTTCAACTCGTTTCTCGTCTAATGCTCTCAAGCATGTTTGTTTCCATAAATGGTAGTTGGAAAGTGTTACGGGTGGCTTCATTTAACTGCGGTAGTCCAAATGCCATCCACCCAACCCTTAACCAGTCGAGTCAGAATTAACTCGTTTTCAATCATTTTCAACAACGGGAAAGCCAACCTTTTTTCGGTACTCAATGTTACGGGGCGTACCTAAGAAATATCCCCGAGATCGGGTAAATTAATCCGGCATCAAGAAGTTTTTCAACCTCCTTTTTGATAACATCATGGATCTTTGGATTCACCCGTCTTTGGTGTTGAACCGCCAGTTTGTAGTCATCTTCCATAAGAATCTTGTGAGTACAAAATTCCAGGTTAATACCCTTGATGTCGGAGAGTTTCCAAGCGATGCCTCGCTTGTGTGACTTCAAAACCTTTATGAGAGCGGATTTTTCCTCGACACTCAAGTCTTTAGCAATTATGACGGGCAACTTGTCGTTACCTTCCAAAAATGCGTATTCGAGATGAGGAGGTAATTTCTTGAGTTCGACTTCGGTAGGTTCATCAATTCAAGATTTATCATTCTTAGCTTCACAAACTTTAAGTTCTTTTTGAATTTCAGGTAAATAGTTTCCTTTAGTGATAGGGGGTAATGATGAATCATCATTGAGAAATGATTCAAGAAGAAGAATATCTCCTTCCAGATCATAGTAAGAGTCATCAAATTCCGATGAAGTTGAATCATCTTCAAGAGCGAGGAAAACATCGACTTCCTCGAGAAGAAAATCACTATCCCCGAAGGGAGTGAGGGTCGGAGAAGAGGTAGAAACGATCGGGTCATAATAAGGAGTGGGATTGCCACTCGCGATCACATCGGAGAAACCGAGAACTTCTTGAGAATACTCCTCACAAGCCATATCAATGACGTCGATTCGGTTAACCGAATTATCATCATAATTAGAGGAGTATCTCGAAGTTTGATCAAGATTGAATGTTACGGCTTCTTTTCCAACACGAAGAGTTAATTCTCCTTCGTAAACATCAATCAAGGCACGTCCGGTCTTTAAGAAGGATCTCCCGAGAATTAGAGGAACTCGGGGATCGGCATCAAAGTCAACGACTACAAAGTCGGCCGGGAATTGGAACTTTCCTACTTTTACGTAGACATCTTCGGCGATACCGATCGGACGAGAAATTGACCGGTCCGCAAGTTCGAGAGTCATGCAAGTAGGAGTGAGTTCCGGAAGAGAAAGCTTTTTCCACACGGATAATGGCATGAGATTTATGCTAGCGCCAAGATCGGCCAAGGCTAAGCACTCATCCATTCCGGGAAAATCACACGGTATGAGAAATTTGCCGGGGTCTCCAAGTTTTTCGGGTAACTTTTTGAGGAGGACCGCCGAACAATGCTCATTTAAAGGTGTTCTTGCTAATTCAAACAATTTTTCTTTGTTGCTAATCAAACTCTTAAGTGTCGAAGCAAATTTAGGCATGAGAATTAAAGCATCCGCGAAGCTAATGTCGAAATGCAAATCTTGAAAGATTTGGTAAAATTTCTCAATTTGACGTATCCGCGAAGCTAATATTGAAATGCAAATCTCGAAAGACGGATATGGAATTGACGGTTTCGGGTTATGCTTCGGAGCACTAACGGGAGCAACAACGGGCTCAGAATTTTGAGTTTCAACTGGGACAACCGGAGGTTGGACGTCTTCGGTACTTCCGTTATTAGTAGGAAGCACCGTGTCCTTTGTCTTTGTAAACCTCGGTTTCAGTTCACCACTTAGGAAGAGAGAAGGCGGAGGGTAGAATCGTGGTGTCCACGTATAAGAAACACCACTTGGGTGGTGATTTTCTTTGTTCTTCACCTTCGGGTTAGCAATGGTGTTGCTAGGAAGAGTACCTAAGCCCGAAGTAGAAGCGGTATTGGAATTTACAAAATTGGTCAACAAGTTGGTCAAATTGGTCATTAGGTTTTGCATGTTTTGGTTTTGGTTTTGCATGTTTTTCATAACCGCATCATTTGCTTTGATGTAGTTTTGAAAGTCCTCTTTTAACACACCTTGCGTTTGAGGAGCCGGAGCTTGGTAAGCTGGTGGTTGATTAACCGGGGGTCGATAAATTGGTCCTTGGTTGAAATTATTTCCCCGGTTTTGGTTGTAACGGTTTTGATTATTTCCTTGGTTTTGTTGAACGGGAGGAAAAACCGTAGAGGATCGAATATAGATATCAGAAACCATCGGGGGACGGTAACGGTATTTCCTGGTTGTAGTTAATGCCGGGGTTGTGAAGCGTATTGCTTGAATACTTGTCTCTGATAAAACATTTCCATCGGTGGCGGGACCTAATTACGGTAAGAATAAGCACCACCGCTCAGTTACACCACTTCCTCGACCGCTTTTACGGTTGCGGGAGCTTGGGATTGGTTTTTATTATCGAGAAGCAAGGCTTTCACGTATCTTTAGTTCGGCAAAATCGGGAGAAATTACGGTGGTAGAGAGCTCTACCACTTTGGCAACAAATGATGATGCTTCGGTGGAATGAACGTAACTTTGGATTTGGCTCGCGATGATTCTTAGGTATTTTATCCACAAATATTTACGCGGCGGAAATTCAACGAATCTTTGATCCACTTGAGTTCTAGGCATCTGTAGAATGTATCATGTTGATGCCACATTCAATAAAACCATGATGTGGGCTATGCCCGAAGAGAGTCATTGACTCGGTCTCATGCCTCATAAAATGATTCATCAAATCTTTGTGAAAATTTGTGATTTCATTACGAGGTTTTGTTCGTTTGGGAGGGAGGGAAAAATTAGTATGATGAATTCGAAACAAGATCATTCCAAGCTTAAAGAATCAATCGAGGGGGTCTTTTTTCAGCACAAATCTCGGGCGGCCCCCTTGAGGAGAAATGGAAAAGCATAAGCTTTAACGACGGTATCGGGACGTTCGGAACTTCATCGTAGAAGTGATCTTATTGAAATATCGAATGTGAGCATGAGGATCTTCTTTATCAAGTTCGTAAAATGGTTTATTTTGCACAAGATTGAGCAAACCATGTTTAAGCTCAAAGTTGTCCGCGGTGTTCGCGGGAACAACAATTGCATCCTCATAACCCTCGGTGGGTGCCTAGAGCAATTGCGCCATAGTACGTTGATCGGCCATCGTAACTACGGGAGGAGTATGGCAATTCATCTCAATAGGTTCCTTCAAAAGACTCTCCAAATGGTTCAACAAAAGTCTGTGGGACTTGTTGTTGTTGACGGTTACGGGATTGAGAACGAGTGCTCATGCACTAAAATATAAAAAGAAAATTTATACTAATTTTTTTGGTTTTTTCAACAATTGATTCACAAAGATTTATTTTAATAACGGACAATGAGATAAGAACATTAATCCTATAATTCAACAAGTTCTTGGTAACTCTCTGAAAAGAAAACGCAACAAAGGATGCGGAGGTGTGGAAAGTGCGAAGTCTTTAAAAAACCTTTCTCCTTTAGGGTCGTAGTTCCTCGGATGAACCCGCCTTATACCCCTCTTTGAGTTTGTTTATCTTTCAAAGGTGAACCGTACCTCGCAAATGACACAAAAGGCAAGTTTTTGAATCTTTGGTTCGGGAACTTATTAATGATAATACTTCGGTTGAAAGTATTATATTGATGGTGAATTTTATTTCTTTTTTTATGGCAATGTTTTTATTTTTTGGTTTTCTTTTTGTGTTTATATATATATTATATACTAAAAAGAAATAAAAAATATTTTTGTATTTTTATATTTCATAACAAAGAAAATAACTTCACAAGGAAGGATCTTCAAAGCACAAATTGTCAAACGGAACAACAATCGTATGCACTCCTCCGCGTTCTACATTATCTATTTTGAGAGAGTCATTAGAAATCGTACCTTTGCCAATGATGTTACCGCGAAGATTACTACCAAAAATGACATTACCTCCATTGTATGCCTTGTAAGTGGAGAAGAGCTTTCGGTTGCCCGTCATATGTTTGGAGCATCCGCTATCCTTGATCCATTCATCGGGTTCCAAGTCGACTCCAAGGCATATCTCACTTGATGCATGAGCTACAAGACATGTTTCGTCTTTGACCTTCTCATCATCTTCTTCACCGCTATCGCTCCAAGAACCTCCGACAAAGGCTTTTTGGTTCTTGTCTTTCGGTGGCTTTGGACATTCTCCAATAAGATGATTCGGGTCACCGCATCTAAAGCATTTTCTATCATTTTTACCGGTCTTGTCATCACGGCTTCTTTGGAACGTCTTTTTGTCGTTCCGAGGTTGTCTCACGAATCTACCTCTTCTCTTAAAGAATTTCTTGAAGTCTCTTACCGCCATGGCATACTCTTCGTCTTCACTACCGGAAGTCGAACACTCTTCATCACTAGATTCTTTCTTAGCCTTTAATGCAAGAGATTTCCTTTCAACTTTTGCTTTGACTATTTCAGAATCTTTCTTGATGATCATCTCATGTACTTTGAGGTTTCCAATGAGCTCATCAAGAGATAGTGATGTCAAGTCTTTTGATTCTTCAATTGCCGTGACCTTTGCTCTCCATTTAGGATGTAGAGCCCTAAGAAACTTCCTTACGTAGTTCTTACTAGAATAACCTTCATCAAGAGCTTTAAGACTAGTAATAATAGTATTAAATCTAGTGAAAGCATTATCTATAGATTCGTCTTCGGAAATAACGAATTGTTCATATTGTTGGACCAAAAGGTCGATCTTATTATCTTTGACTTGACTATTACTTTCATGGGTGATTAATAAGGTTTTCCAAATTTCTTTTGCCGTATTACACATGAAAATTCGTTCATATTCTTTTCTAGGCAAAGCATTGTAAATAACCATTTTGGCTTCATTATTTTTTGCAAGCCTTCTTTTAAGATCATCCGTTTGTTTTTCAAAAGGGACAACCTCATCAAGTTTGGTTTCCGGATTTTGAATAATAGGTTGAAAATCACCATTGGTAATAACATGCCAAAGATCTAGATCTTTTGATTTAACATATGTCTCGAATCTATTTTTCTAATAAATAAAACTATCGCTTTCAAAGAGTGGTGGTCTTTGCATAGATTGCCCTTCTAGATATTTGTCGGAATCCATAGATCGATCCAAGCTTTAAAATATAATATATTTTAAAAATCTTGAGTGACCTTGCTCCTGATACCAATTGTAGAAACTAGAAGGGGGGGGGGGGGTGAATAGTTTTACCGATTAATTAGCGTTTTAAAAGTTTGCTTATGAAATAGTTTGATTCGAGTTGTATGTCAATCAACCAACAATATGAATCACAGCAAAACTATCTAACAATGCAAGTAATAAGTAAAGAGGTAAGGAAAGAAACGATCAAACCAAGACACCGAGATTTATAGTGGTTCGGCAACGAAGCACCTCTTCGTTCCTACTCCACTCCCCGAGTACTCCACTCGAGATTTCACTATGTCAACAAGCTCCCTTTAGGCGGAGAAAACCGTTTACACGTCGCTTACTTACTTTTCCGACACTAAGCTAGATGTCGAGTCCTAATCTTAGCTAGAACCAATCTAAGACTTCACTAAGTCTTCACACACTCACAAGATATACACTCTTGGATTGACACACAATCCAAATCACACCAATATACAATATACACACTTGGATCTACACGCGATCCAATTTATACAACGACACAAAACAAATGTAATGAATGTTTGTGATCTTGAAGAAGAAAAGAGAGAGAGATCACTTGATAACAATTCGTATGTAGAAGAATACGATTGTTCTTCTCTTGCACTTGATTAGAAGGTGAAGAAGGGAGGAAGAAAGAATTAATCACTTGAAACAAAATCAAGGAATGTTAGTGATCAAGATATGTGTTTTAGAAAGAAAGGAAAAAGAGAGAAAACTAGATCTGATAGAATTTTTGGCAAGAGGAAGTCTGTTTTTGAAATGGGGTGGCCCAGTATTTATAGGGGACAAAAAATGACCGTTGCTGGCGGCGGTCCCGGCGGTCCCTTATATATAAGGGGGCCGCCGCCCCTGGCGGTCCCCTTATAATAAGGGGTCCGTCGACCCTATAAGGGGCACGCCGCTAACACGCTCCCTTTTTTGTCCTTTTGTGGTAAATGTTGTATCTGTTGTAGAACCTTCCATTTTAGGGGGGGAAATTTGAAATTCAAATTTTATGTTTTTAATAAAAACATTTCTTTTAATGAATAAATAATTTGTTTTTATATTTTTATAAAAACATTTTTGTAGAAGTATAAGTTTTAAGAAAATTTATTTCTTGATCACTAATCATGTTTAATGATTTGTTTATCCATACCTTCAGTGATTAATCTTAGAAATAGAATTTTATGATTAGTAATTTATAAACGTTTAATTTTATCGTAAACGTTTTCACATTTTGTTATTATCAAAACATTGAGAGGTCGAAAAATATAAATAACGTTTTTAGGCATTATTTGTATTAACATGGTAAAATGATTTGTGCCACTTGAAAGCTTGTCCTGCTAACTATCTAAAACGGCTTTTGAAAATCAATTTGAAACTTATTTAAGCAAAGAAAATGCTACTTGAAATGGCTGGTTCAGATAGGAAACTCTATTTTTAGTTTTTCCAAATTACTTTCAAAAGACAAATTGAGATTTGTAGTCCTAAAAACAGTTGACTAAATAAGCTTTTAAATATAAAATAAACCCCAACCTATCTAGATTTGCCTATGAACTAAATGTGAAATCAATTTTAAAAGCTAAAACTAACTAAGTCTACTTTAAATTTTAGAATGAAAAAGGCTTTTAGTTTAACACCCCCAAATTCATTACGCAGCAGAACTAACAGTTTGGGTGTTAAGTCATAGCACAACAACATAAGAATATAAAGAACGACTCAAAAGAGACGTTTAAAACATAAACAATGTCCCAATTCATGAAAGATCCGAGTCGAAAATTTGTCACAAGATCGTCACCATACAAACATCATAACAAGAAAGTTTTAAATCAAACACAAAGTTGTTTTTTATTAAATGGAACCAAAAACAAGTTTAAATCAAAACATTACGCGTCTAAACTCCAATTCGCCAACTCCAAGCCATCAACCCTGATTACCTGAGATAAAACATGCTAAAAAGTCAACGAAAACGTTGAGTGAATCCATAGAGTTTATATGAAATAAAGAGTGAACACAAGTTTTTTTAATCATCGAAAACTTGTGGATCAAACAAGTTTTAATCACTAATGCATTAAGCTCATACCACTAAAACGTTAAACCAACATATTGATAAAAATGTAACACACATGCCTACAACTAGGTAATATTGCAATATACCTAAATGAAATCTCATACAAAAATGTCCTTTAGGGTTTATCGCGCCATGGATGATCCCACAACCGACAGACAGTCCACGGCTAATAAGCTACTTAATGTACTAGCGCTCACCCATCATAGGTAATTAACAGTGCATGAAATGAGGGGGCCTTTCTGCAATAGGTACTTAAGCAATTAGTTCACAATCGGGTCGAGCAACCGAAAATCACTTGTGTTCAATTTATAAAACTAGCATGTATCTCCCTCGCATTGTATATCAAAACATTTATAATAAAAGGCGGGGCCTATCAACTCACCGTAAAGAACAACTAATCAGAAGTATGACGATTCTCCAACAGCGGGGAAGTACTCCTAAGCCACCTCCATAAAAACTGAACGCGACTTAGTACGTAAAAGTATATAATACGTGAAAAAATTAAACAAATGATCATGAGATGTGTTTCCGATAATAAGCATGGCATTCCACTAGAACTTCCCCAATTCCTTTTTACTACCCAAAATGACTGTGGATCTGGTCTTATAGGTAAATAAAACAACTACTAAGTTCGCTTTTTAATTTTATTTATCCAAGTGTAAACTAACGTTTTTAAATTTTGAGCACTAGACGTAAAACTCATTTCTGATTTAACTCTGCTTCAATGACATCATATCTCCTAGCTCACAAAGTTCAAAATGTAGGCTCCACTCCTGGAAATATCTTTGTGTCTAGTTTCCAAAAATGTAAGACTCATAATCTACAAAGTTTCAGAACTATGTGAAAAGACTGTTTTACCCCTGGTTACCCAAAACAGAAAGTTTCCAAAAATTTTACCCTTTACGGAAATGGACATAATTCCTAAACCATGATAGCAATGAAGGTGAGGCCAAAAGATATAGCTTCCTTAAGATGTCTACCACTGACCCAATCTTTAAAACCTAACCTTTTATTGCAAAAATCTGGAGTTTAACTCGTTTTCTAATCATAGGTCCAGATTTGACCTATTTTCTTATTTTGACCGTATCTCCCTCATCCCAAGGAGTTGGTTGGGCATCCAACTATCCTATGATGCCAAGACATATATCTTTCCAGACATGTAATTTAATCATAGGCTCCAAGCCAAAATATTTCTTCTATGACACGTTTTTGATACTGTTTCAAAACAGTCCCAAATATTTACTCTAAAACCCATCCAAACATCAATCCTAACTCTAACCAATCACATGCAATGCCATACCAAGCTCTTAAACACAACTCATACATCATATAAACATGCATTTCCATAATTAAACATCCATTTTCATGGATTAAAAGTAAAATAAAAATCAAAGATCAAGAAGTAACCTTACTAGAAAATGATTTAGACAAGAAAATCAAAACCAACAAATGCTTCTTTCTTGTTTGGGGCTGAGTTACACCTACTCCAACACCTACAATCTTGACTCACAAGGGTTCAATACACCCTAAATAGCAAGAACCCAAGATCCAACCTAGTCTTGATTAAAATCTTCTATTAAAACTTCAATAACTTCTTCAAAACTTCAAGAAAATTTACCAAACTTTGCAAGCAACTTAAGGATGATGTTATGATGGTAAAAAGGAGTAGAGAAATTTTGTGAGAGTGGTGGTGGTGGCAAGGTGGTGTACAGCAGAAAGAAGGAGAAGAGAGGAGAAGAGATTTTTGAGATTTGCAACTAGGATGAATGGAAGGGTTTGCATGTATAAAAAAGAGAAAAGAATAATGGTTTATAGAAAATTGAAAGGGGTGGTGTGTTGTGTTGGACAAAACCGGCCATAGGTCTAGGTCTAGGGTGATATTATATAGATTTTTTTGTTGTTGTATGATTTAATTAAAAGGTGGTGTAAGTTAGATTAAATAAAAAGTAAGGTTTAAGGTAAAACACGAGTTTTAAGCAAGAAATTTACGTAAACGCGAAACACAACGGGAAATGACAATGGTGTAAATTATAATCATCGGGGAGATATATGGGAATATTAAACCACTTAAGGCACGAAGACGGAATAGATTCCCAAATACGGCTCACTTAAAGCTGAGAACGGGAAATTTTTACCAAATCGGGTAAACGTAAAATTAATGACTTTGCTTAAAAATAAAAATAAAGTAAAGCTTAGAATAAATAGTAACCTTAAATACTGAATGTTACATCCTCCCCTCCATACGGGAGCGCTGTCCTAGTGCTCGATTCCTCTTTCTTGTCCTTTGATTACTCGAGAAAAGATGAGGGTAATTTCTTTTGAAGAAATCTTTACGCTCCCAAGTATATTCCGGACCTCGCCTTGAATTCCATCGAACTTTGACAATGGGAATTCGACTTTGCTTGAGCTGCTTCACTTCGCGGTCTATGATTTCTACTGGTTCTTCAATAAAGTGCAATTTGTCATCGAGTTGGATCTCTTCAAGAGGGATAACCAAGTTTTCATCCGCCATACATTTCTTGAGATTCGAAACATGGAAGGTGTTATGAATTCCACGGAGTTTATCAGGAAGCTCCAGCTTGTATGCCATGGGACCAATTCTTTCTATGATCTTGAATGGCCCAATGTACCGTGGACTTAACTTACCACGTTTCCCATAGCGGATTACGCCCTTCCAAGGCGATACCTTTAACAGGACCATATCACCCACTTGAAATTCCATCGGTTTGCGTTTGACATCCGTATAACTTTTCTGACGGCTTCTGGCCGTTAGCAACCGATTCTTGATTTGAACAATCATTTCTATTGTCTCCAGGACCAATTTTGGGCCAGTGAGTTGGCTATCTCCAACCTCACTCCAGCAAACTAGCGATCTACACTTTCGCCTATATAAAGCTTCAAATGGCGCA
>BQNB010006674.1:55462-95922 GCA_026074375.1 Tanacetum coccineum | reverse complement strand
CAATAGTATCGGCTAGGGATGATTAGTGCCACAAACTACAAACCACAGGGATGATTTTTGCAGTTTACTCTTTTTTTTATAATATATTTTTAAAACGTACCCTGAACTTTAAACTATTTACGACTTTTTTATATAACAAACTTTATTTATCAAATATGGAGCGCATATCTACCTATTCATTCGGGAAAAAAATTATCATTGAAAAGATCATTGAATTGCGAACAAAACGAGCCCAATTTTGCACTGCTTCTGACATGCGTACGATTTTATAAAAAATGTTATATTTAAAAAACCGAATTTCTAAAACGCACCCTGAACTTTAACCTATTTACGTTTTTCTTTCATATTTTCTAAAACTCAATTTTCAAAGCGCACCTCAACTTTCATCTATTTACGACTTTTCAATAAAATAAACTTTATTCGTCAATTACGGAACGCATATCTATCGATTCATTCGGAAAAAAAATGTCGCTGAAAAGATCGCCGAATTGCGAACAAAACCCAATATTGCAATGGTTCTGACATGCGTACGATTTTATAAAAAATGCTGAAGTTTAATATATATTTTAAAATGTTTATGGAAGTAGTCTTTAAGGTTATCGATTCGTTGCAAGGTGAGTCATAATCAATGAAAAATAATACTTGACGTTATCGGTCCACTGAAAAAATAGTCTTGCGCATTTTTTGGTACTCAAGATTCGGATTATTTAATGCTGCATGTTATTAATACCCTTTTAAAGTGATGCAAATATCCTTTTATGTTTTTGTCTTTTTCTTACTTCATCCGTCTCAAAATAATTGTTCTTTTTAAAATTTTGAAATCTTTTTTTGTTAAGTTTAATCTTTAATATTTTTGTTTGTATTATGTAATATTTGATGAAAATTATATTAATTAAAAAGGATTTAAAATCAAATTCATTCATATATTTTGCATCAAGTATTATATAACACAAGCAAAGAATTTATTTTTTTGATAAAGGGGAACTTCCCCGGTAAAATATATTACACCAAAAAAATCAGTTAAGTACAATGGAATGTGGTTGAAATACAACATTAACCTCAAGCTTGAACAGCCAAACCTAGTCACTTGGGACATGCCCCAAGTGAAAAAAAAACTTCAAAAAGATAATTATTTTGAGACGGATGAAGTGTTTTTTTATATAATTACGTTTTTGTTATAAAACTGTAAAACGAAAAATGCGAAATAGAAATTATAAAGTTTGTCAAGTTAAAAGTATTAAATTGTCAAAAAATACGAAACAAAAATTGAAAAAAAAAACTGTGTTGTACTATAAAAATAAAGTCAAAGTAGGGCCGAGGTTGTAGAACATATACTTTCTATAGGCCTACAAAGATATTCATAATTAATTGGTTATGTTTTTAACATTAAACCTAACAATACATGAAATAGAGAAAATCTCAAAAACAAAGTTGAAGACACGTTGAGGCTGAAAAAATATTTTTGTGTGATTTTTGCAAAGTGATAATAAAGTAAATTGCATAAATCGTCATTAAAGTTTGGTCAAATAGCATGTTTCGTCCCAAACGTTACGAAATTGCAAGGATCATCCATGTGGGAAACCTTTGGTGCAAGTATCGTCCCCGCAGGGACGATACTTGCACCAAAGGTTTCCTCAAAGGTCTCCCCACAGGGACAATCCTTGCACCAAAGGTTTCTCACATGAATGATCCTTGCACTTTCGTAACATTTGGAACGAAACATGCAATTTGACTAAACTTTAAGGACGATTTATACAATTTACTCGTGATAATATGTACACTAATAAAACAAATACTCTTTCTAAACTCATAAGGGCAGGCACCTAAGTTATAGGTAGTATAAACACTTTGTTTTTTTTTATTAAATTAGTTTTAGTATTATTAATGATAGAATAATATGTTTTGTATTACGATGATAAAAGTCACTCGTGTATTGAGTACCTTTTTCTTGAAACTGTTCTATCCAAAAGAAATTACTTAGATGGAATTTACGTATCCGTTAACAAAATACGCTTAACCTTTGCATAACCGAAAACCATAAAAGAATAGGTGCGTCACACGGGCATATTTGCTAGTGTAGTGAAATAAAGTTGCGCAGGTAATGATTAGTACATCTTTTACAATTCTGGTTAATTTATCCAAATTTAGCTTTAAATAATATTAAATGAGTACCCACGCATAGCGGCGGAAATTCCTAGTTGCAGATAATTAACGACATACGATATTGTGGTAAGTTTTTCGTGTAACATTTAAAATAGAACGTGAAAATATCAAAATGTAAATGTAAACGGATGTAACATGCGATAATTCAACACATTTATACCAGCAACCAATTAACGAAATGCGAACTCTTAGTAGAATTAGAAACCATGTATCCTATATTAGTCAACTCTTAGAATTGGTAAAAGTTGCATAAATTCCTTGCCATTTTGTTCCCTAAAATACATTTTTATTTGGTTCCCTAAAATACATTTTCAGTTCCAACATTTTCGTTTCCTTAACAATCTAAATCATCGAAAGACCACCACAATGAAAACTTGACAACATCCTTTGTACTCATATTCGAATATCTAATCCAATCCTGCAAAACATAATTAGATACAATTAGAATATAATTAGACTATACAATTAATGTAGTAAACTTTCTATAATGAATTTTCTGTTTTCAATAATTTGTTGAATATTTCAATAACATTCATATGTCATTTTATATATAATTTAGCCATATGTCACTATAAATCTTAGAATATATGATAATATAATGTAGTCAAATCATTTAATGATTGTTTATTTATACAATTAAAAGTTATTACAATAATCAAATCCTAAATTATAACAATTTGCCCTTGCCATTTTTTCACCCTAAATACATTTTCATTTGTTCCTCTAAAATACATTTTCAGTCACATTTCATTTCCTTAACAATCTAAATCATCGAAGAACACCACTATGAAAACTTGTAACATCTTTGTTCCTCATATTTCAAAGATCGTAATCAAATCCCGCAAAACATAATTAAATATAATAGACTAAACAATTAATGTAGTAAAAACTTTCTATAAGAATTCTGTTTTCAACAATTTGTTGAATATTTCAATAACATTCAATGATTGTCATTTATATATAATTAGCCATTTATGTCATGTATAATTTAAATATACAATTTAATTTAGTCAAGAACATTTAATGATTGTCATTTATACAATTAAAAGTATCACAATGATCAAATTTAGAATTATAACAAATTCCTTGCCATTTTGTTCCCTAAAATACATTTTCAGTTTCAACATTTTCGTTTCCTTAACAATCTAAATCATCAGAAAGACCATTCGACAAATGAAAAGCTGATGACAACAATCATTTGTTCTCATATTTAAAAGAGCTTAATCAAATCCTGCAAAACATAATTAGAATATAGTTAGACTACAATTAATGTAGTAAACTTTCTATAATAAATTTTCTGTTTTCAACAATTTATTGAATATTTCAATAACATTCAATGATTGTCATTTATATATAATTTAGCCATTTATGTCCTATATAATTTAAATATACAATTTAATTTAGTCAAGAACATTTAATGATTATCATTTATACAATTAAAAGTATCACAATAATCAAATTCAAAATTATAACAAATTACACTTGTCAACGTCGGCGAAGATTCCGGCAATAGAGACAGCGGTGACAGCAGCGGTTCTACAAAAATCTACAAGATAAACTTTATAACAAAATTTACAAATAACCAATTATAACAATATTATAATTTAAGATATACCATTCTGATTTACCGCAACAGTGACCATAGTGTATACAATTTATAAACAAAACCTTCAAACATAAATAATAGTCTAAATATATTAATAAAACTCAAAAATTACCTCAAATCTTAAAAACCTCTTTTGTATGGGCCGGAGTTTTGGGCGGTCTCTTTTTATTGTGGTGGTTGGCCACGTTGCGGAGTTGTGGTTTTCAAGTTGTGCTCTATCTACCTTTTCCGGCAAGTTTTGATTTTTTCCGACGAGTTTTGATTTTCCGGCGAGTTTTGAAGATAGACGCGTTTGGTGACGACGACGGTGGCGAGGAGGGGATGATGGAGGAGGGTTCCGGTTTTGCTGAGTCATAGGTTGGTGGCAGCGGTTAGGGTGTGTTTAATAGGCTAAGAGAGATAAAGATGATAGGTATTGAGATAGAGTGAGATAAGAGGATATGGTGTGTGTGTGTGAGGTTTATATATGAGCAAAGATGCCAAAAAGATTCCTACTTTCAACAAACATTTTAAGAAGGGTAGAATTCTATTATAATTAGTAAGATACAATGTCAGAATATAACAATAAATATATATATAGTAATAATAATATTTAGATATATATATATATATATATATATATATATATATATATATATATATATATATATACATATATATATATATACATATATATATACATATATATATATATATATATATATATATATATATATATATATATATATATGAATAAGCATGAACCACTTTTTCTAACGATCTGTACTTCTTCTTATCTCGCCTGAAGGGGTAAAAGTCTCGGGTGAGACTCGAACTCGAGACCTCTCCTAGCCAAACATCCCCTCTCCAAGCCCCTAAGAAATCTGGGTGGTCAACTGAGCTATCCCAGTTGGTTCAAAATATAGCATATTGTCCAATTAGATGTCACTGCTGGACCTGAACCACTAACACCTAACAAGCCGTTTAAAAAAAAACACTACACCTACTCTTTTGTTATTAGATAAATTTGGACATATAAAATACATGTGAAGTAGTTAAAGTCCAATAGTTTTTTGCGTGTCATGAAGTACGTACTTCTAGTAGCCCTTCAACATAACTCGAAGCCAATTTTTCATCTGCAAATTAATTTTATCTTCAAAACAAGTTGGAAAATATAGTCTTCTCATGGCATATTCGGTTTTCTATGATAATATAGAGCGTGTTTATAATATATAATGCAACAGAAGTTAAAGAACATGTGTTACATACGTACCTTAGTTGCAGTAAAAAAAAGTGTAGTTTGATCTACCTCGATCTTTAATTGGCTTTCAATGAGTTTTTAGCTTCGAATCAATCTTCAATGATTTCATAATTCATAAAGGGATTTATATTGGTAGATTATTAACATTCCATGTCTTCTTTTTCTATAAACGGCAATTTTCCAATTAATATTTTACCTTATATAAATATAGCTTGAGTCCATATTCGTGGCTTGTACAATATCATTTTTTATGCATAATTAAATAATAGTTAGACTTTTCTTTTGAACGGCAAAAATTTACTATTAAAACAAATCAGGGTTCTAAAAGGCGCGCCAGAGCGGAGCTATAACGCGAGACGTGGCCTTCACGTTACGAAATAAACCAAGGCGTCGTCGTAAGCCGTGGCGTGCAATAAGGCGTGATATAGCGCATTATAGCGCATGGCGTGGCGCCTTTTTTGTAGCTTTTGTAAGATTTACTGGACTTAGGTTTATTTACAAGTATTTACAAATATTTAAGACTTGGGCTTAATTACAAGTGTTTAAGAAATGAAGAAGATTAGATAGTTTAGTTTTTGTGATTTTATTTCTTATGTATAACACTTTTTTGTAAACTCGCTATATGTATGAAATATGATATAAATATATAAATCTATAAATATTTTGTGCCACTATATATCACGCCTTAAAAAACGCCGTAGATTCACCATAGCTTCTAAGGCTTGAGGCTTGGCAATGCCGCCACGACACGCCTCACGCTATTTACAACCTTAAAAAAAACTAGCAAGGACTAGCACATAAATTACATAGGTTTTATAAGCCAATCCAGCCAGCCACACTAAACGACAAGAACTTCTACTATTTAACCAAAAAAAGAATAAAAACGAATACTATCAAAAAGATCACATTTCCTCATGCGTTGAGAATTGAATGTGATCGAATTCCGATACTTCCAAATAAGCCACCAAGTAGACGCGGCTATCACTTGAATACGCTTCTTGATTTTGATAGCGACCTGGATGTTGTCAAACCCATACTCTCAATCCAAATAAGAATGTAACGAGGGGATGTTCAAATCAGTCCACACGTGAACCAAGAGCCAAACCTCGTCTAGAAATATTCAAACGATGGGGGAGCCTATCCAATCTCATCCTCTAAATGAAAATGTTCACCTTTCAAGGAAGAATGTTACACCAATTTGTTGTCATCGAGAGAGTCTAGAAAATAACCTCATCAATATGTTTCCTTGAGAGAGGGAGAGGAGGAGGAGGAGGGAGAAGGATAGAGGGAAGGATATAGAGGAAGGGATGGAGACAGGGGAGAGAGAAAGAGAGGAGGGGAAGAGATGGAGAGAGAGAGAGATATAGAAATAGAGATAGGAAGAGAGAGAGAGAGCGAGAGAGAGAGAGGGGGGAGGGGAGGGTGGGAGAGAGAGGGAGGAAGAGAGAGAGAGGGAGTGAGAGAGGGGGAAAGAGAAGGGAGAGAGAGAGAGCATTTCAACTTTCAAAGCTTCTAGCATATCTAGACATCTACCAGAGTGAATAGGACGAGTCCAGTGCCAAGCCAATTCACCACCTAAAAACCGATCACTAATGGTACAATTAGGTTGTGCCTCTAGACGGTAAAGCCTGTTATAGCGAAGATAAAAAGGAGAATCACCAATCCAGTTGTCTATCCAGAATCTCACTTCAGAACCACAACCACCTTTGTAAGTCAAAGTATTTGATGAAATAATACTTTTAGAGTGAAAAATACGCGTCGATCATGTGATTTTTGACCCGTTTAACCAGTTTATTTTTTGTATGTTTTTTTACACATTTGACTTTCCATGCCTGTTGAGGTAAATTTACGTGTGCTCCTTAGGCTTGGTAAAAGGACCTCTATCTTTGTGAGTATTCTGATCAGCTTGGCTCCTTCGGAGGTTCCTCCTTCGTATACTAGCTGAAAATAAGAAAGAACACCGTTAGCTCGCCTCGAGATTTTAGTCCGGGACCAACTCTGGCACGAGAGTAAGTATGGTGATATGAGATATTTACGGAGAAAATGTAAAGATACAAATGTGGTCCGGAGTATGTGTTACATGGTCCGTCTAGAGAGAGTGAACTCCCCTCTTTATACTATTAGAGCCTCACCAAACGACAAGTGTTGTTTTGTCGTCTAGGGTGAGCGAGATAATCGCCGACTTGGGTTTCCTCTTTACTTACTGGTACATTTGTCGGTTACATGTCATCCTAAGGACAGTGGTCCTAACCAAGTATTGTCCCTTGGTCGGCCTTTCCTTAGGTTTTGCTGGTCCGGCACGGGACTAAAGACTCCAAACCTGATATGAAGCTTCGACATACTAGCTTCTCCAGAGTACGTGTCTGGCTTAGCCCGTGCTAGTCTAGTGGAGGTATTTTAGTTGTATTTCTCTTTCGGAGGTTCCGGGGTAGACTATACCTCATCATATCCCCCCAATCTAGTATTGGCAAATTTCTTGCCATTGCTAGACTTTCTTTTGTCTTATGTCATTAACGTTCTATTTCTGTTGACGTGATCTACTTTTTCGCCACATGTTTCTCTCGTGATGTGTCCTATTCATGGTGTAACTACCCAAAACCGATACTGTTTCCAGAGCCATTCTTTTTCTTTCTGCCGCTGCCTACTGTTGCGGTTGTCGTAAAGGACTTCTACAAGAAGTTTTACAAATCCCTAGGCAGTGTACCTAATCGTTGTAGTGTAGTATAGGTAAGACTCGGGGGTTGTTATCGTTCTCTAAGGGAATAGGTTGGGAAGGTTTGATCACGGTCTAACAGAATTCTAAGGGTTGAGAGAAGATTATTTTTGTGTTTTTATATTTATAGGAAAGCAGGTAAAATCATATATTTGAGAGGTTGGTTGGTTTTAGCTATTAAACTAAATAATAATCTAAGCTAATAATGATAACAATATAATAAAAGATTATGTTCATTTAATCATGTATTACTCCCTAGATTGCTTCTCCTAGTGTTGTTGCTTTGTCACACTTGTGATGATCTATGTAACTATTTCCTAAGTCATGAACGAATTACACGAACCCGCCATCTATTTAATATTCCGTTAAGGCAACGCACAAGTAAGGTAGTATGAAGACTATTACAAGGCCCTTAAGAGTATATTAAATGCATTTGAAATATATTAAGAGTGGATCAACCATATTAAGGGGCAAGGTAGTATGAAGACTGTTACCCGATGGTATCCTTTCTACACAATCATGTTTCCCTAGACATATCAACAGCGATACATACAAAAGCTGAGTTTTTTAAGACATCACTGCATATTTATCACTAGGAAGCAACACCATAAGTATCTACACTTCTAGGTTTCTTCAATCATAAAAATAAAATCACAATAGAAGGTTTAGCCAAGCATGTTAAAGATAAAGCAAGAACAGTAATGAATCAAATAACACATAGACATATTGAATGATTAAGATAGTCTTACTTAATTAAAACATGAATTGAAAGAAGTACAATGGGGTTTTGAGGCCCTAAAATCATCCCTAACAGCTGCTAAACGAACTAGAGTTCGTCCCTTTCTTTTACTCTAAAGTTACACACTTAAAACCTTAAAAACGGATTTGTATATATAGGAAATTGCTTTTTGAGACGGTTACTTTGCGTTTTAACATCATGAGTCGTATCGGAGTGATATTCTAGATTATTGGGATGGTTCTGTGGCGAGCTGACACCATCGTGAAATGTTGTGACCCCATCACGGTGGGAATTATGACGGCGTCACGTGTTAATTGTGACACCGTCTCTAGTCTCTAAGTAGAAATTCTTAAGAGATGTTGGTGTAGGTCCGTAGTCTTTATGATATATAGTCTTGTTCGTTTCTTCTCCAAATGAGCCCAAGTCACGTGTATTTCCTCCAAATGCCTTCCAAATGCTGAATACCTAAAAAGGAACAATTAAATACCTATTTTGGGCATAAATGCACAATTTAGAGGGCTAAACGACCTCAAAAAGTGTATAAAATGACACGTCATCACTCCCTTTGGCATGCGAATAATGGTTTCAAGGAATTCAGGCAGATTTGATGTGAATTTGCTTTTAAGGGATTGTGTGGAAGCTGATCATTCCTCGTTAATCCTTTTTCTGCTTCTTAATCTGGACAAAAGGGCAGATTGATGATTGAAAGGTTGTAAAAGATGGATGGCCGAGGGATGGGTTCTTGTACAATTCTTGGTTCTTCTCCCTTGGGCCTTTCTTTTTCGATTTCCCCCTCAGTGAGGTTGTCAGACGTTGGTCGTGGTGAAGCTGGGAAAGGAGGGTCTTGGGTGCTAACTCCTGATCTGATTGTTATGACGAAAGTTGGTGCTTCAGATTCAGGAGTTTCGCTTTCCCTGATCGTGAAGAGGATTTGGGATAATTGTTCATGTAATTCCTTACGGTGTTGGTCAAGCATATTTCCTATCCCTTCCGTGTGGGACTTCTTCTCGAGCATAAAGTTGGCGAGCTCGTCTTCAAACTTATTTCTAACAATACATTCAGGGCCATCCTCTCCTTTTTTTGTTACGTTTGCTGTTCCCCAATGGTGGGGTATCGTCGTTCTGATAAAACCTCAGAAGGGAAGGATCGTCGTAGATGTCTCCCCCGGACAAGCATACCTGCTCGGCCAGGTTGGTCTACTTGCATTCATCAACCTCGTGGTTCCTCCGCATTAGTCACAATTTCGTAGGGTTTTTCAACCCCCATATATCTCGAGTAGGGATTCTAAGTAGGAAAATTTGGTTGCAAGCCCTTTTTAGACGTCCCCTAAATGTAGGTTGCATTGCTTTCGAAATGGAAGAAACGTTCATGGGTGGTGACATATCATCCCATAGATCGTCTGTATTGAATATTCTTTAATTGGAATTTCCACAATCTTCTTTGGTGAAGTAGAGTTGCATGCGGAATTGAGCGAATTGATCGAGTTTCCTACGGTTATCCTAAGATATGTTGTCATGAAAGATTTGTACCAGAAGCCATTTCTGTATCCCGTAATGGGGAACCTGTTTGATTAAGTACTAGAAACGAATCCAGGCGCTTTTGATGGGTTCGTCATCCCCTTGTTTGAATCAGAGGATTAAATTTCTTAGGAACAAGGTACGTCCTACCGCAAAGAAGTGGTCAAGGAATCGTAATACGAGTTGATCCCATATCGTGATTTGAGTGGGGGGTATTATGTCAAGCCATGCTGCTGCTTTTCCTTTGAGGGAGAAATGGAAGAAGCGTATCCTAGATGTATCCCTTGTGGCTCCGTCAGCTTGTATGTTATCGACGATACTTAAGTAGTGCTTAACATGATGGAGGGGGTCCTCATTTCTTAATCCTTGGAATGTGCATGTTTTTTGAATCAACCAGATGTCGCTTGAGTCGAGGATTCTTCCTGTTTGTTCGGTTGGAAGGGTGATTGGGTTTTGGAAACCGGAGGGATTAGGGGAGAATGTTCATGTAGGGTTTTGGGAGGTGTTGGTGGTTTGGCTCCAGTGTTGTTGGAGGAGGATGCTTCAGCACAAGATGTTTCTTCGGACTTATAGCAAGAGATTCGTTTCTACTGATGATTACAACGCGGCTCTTTTATAGCATTCTGAATTCTCCTGTCAGGTTCACGAGGGGTTTTAGTTACCTTTTAACGGTCGGTAATTGTCTTGGTGGTTGACGAGAATGGGTAAGAAATCAATTAACACAAAGAAAGATAGACTACGAGGAAAGCTAATATGTAGATATTTAAAGTCTCATTGAAAGGATTCAGCAAGTTAGATATTATGCCTTACTATGATCAAAAACCTAAACTATTTCCCTGGCAGCGGCGCAAACTTTGTTGCACGGTCGTCGTAAGGGAACTTCTACAAGAATTTTTACACTCCTTAGGTTTAGAGTACCTAACCGTTGTTGTTGTTGTATAGGCAAGACTCGGGGGCTTGTTATCATTCTCTAGAGGAATTAGTGTTGGGATGACTTGTTTCACGGGTCTAAACTGAAATTTAAGGGTTGAGAGAAGATTATTTTTGTATTTTTTTGTTTATATTAAAGCAGGTAAACCTATTGTTTGAGAGGTTTGATTGGTTTTAGCTATTATATATTTTTTAAATAAACTCCGCTATTGTTTGATACAATATATTATAAAATGATTGTATTCATTTAATCATGTTTTATCCCCTAGATTGTTCTCCCTAGTGTTGTTGCTTTGTCCACTTGTGTATGAATCTATGTAATTATTTCCTTAGTCATGAAATGGATTACATGAAACCGCCATCTATTTAATTTCCGTTGAGGCATAACACAATGTATGGTAGTATTGAAGACTATTTCCGGCCCCCTAGTGTATATTAAAATGCATTTTAAAATATATTAAATGTGATCATCTCATTTAAGGGGCAAGGTAGTATGAAGACTGTTACCCGATGGTATCCTTTCTACACAATCATGTTTCCTTAGACATATCAACAGCGATACAAGACAAAAGCTTGTTTTCTAAAGCCTAACATGCATAATCATTACAAGAAGCTACACCTACTATGATTCTACATTCTAGGTTTTTATACAATCATAAAATAATTACAATAAGGGAGTTTTAGCAAGCATCGTTAAAAGATAAAGCCAAGAGCAATAAAGATCAAAACACCAAGACATTATTGAATGATTAAAGATAGTTTTTAATTGATTAATACATGAACTTGTAGAGGTAACAATTAGGGTTTTGAAGCCCTTAAAAATCGTCCTATTCCTTTAAAGCTTGCCAAATAATACTAGGGTTGTTCTCGCTTTTTTTACTCTTAAAGTTAATACAATAAAAAAACACTAATTTTAGGTCTATATTTATAAGAATATCGCTGTGACGGCGTCGCGTTTTAATCATGACGCCATCATAAAGTAGAATCTTCTAGATCCAAGTTGAGTCGGTGCGGCTGACGTTTTTTCGTATAGAGTTGTTTGTTGTGACGCCGTCACTAGATGAAGTGTGACGACGTCGTGTATAAATGGTGACGCCGTCTCCAGCCGCTGAGACTTTAAAACTTGAGAGTCTTGGTGTTGGTTCGTAATCTTATCCGTTTCTTCTCTAAATGAGCCAAAGTCACGTGTATTGTCACACCCCGAAAATTTCAGGTCAATATTTTAAACTTTTCCGATCATTATTTTTGATTTTTATACGTTACGTTTGAATCCGATAGTTTACCGGGAAGTTAACCCGCGTAAATTTGAAAAACGTCATCGGACGCATTCCGACTTCGGATTTTGATTAATTTAGATATTATATGAGTTATTTTATCTTTTTTAAGTGTTTCGTAGTTTACGATCACACCCGGTATTTATTTTTACGCTTTAACGTTTAAATTACATTTTTTGCGTTTTTGATCAAACGGAACCCCAAAAACTCGAAATATTTTTGTGTAAACTTTAGTTATCGTCCATCTCATGTTCTTAAGTCAAAAATTTCGTTCACCCTCCCCTCTTGTTATATATTAGACGCCTAAAGCAAATCAAATGCACCATAAGTCTTGAAATTTAAATCAAACCCCCGGATTAAGATCAACAAAAAAAAACAACAAAAACAAAAAACTAAACAAAAAAATAACCCCCCCCCGGAGGACTTCTTTTTTTTTAAATTTCCCTTGCATGTGTATTGAATGTGACACAGGTTGAGCGGTCATTTTCTCATGCACAATTTCCTCAAATTAGACAATTAAACATATTGATACTTACAATCTTTTACCTCATTTGACCAACTCTAGGACCAACTTATGCATCTAGTTGAACAAGACTCAACAATTCGAGACCAATAAATGGTCCTTGTGGCTCTTGTTTCGGCCGAACCCTCACACACACACACACACCTTTGGTGTGTGCTGGTCATATGTACACTATTATCCACACCCTAAACCCTAATATCTTCCTATAAATACTAGCACATCTCATAACTTAGGGTTACTTCTCATTTCCAAGCCTCTCAAAAATCTTATCTCTTCTTTCTTTCTCTCTTTTGGCCACGACACAAACAAACACCCTTATAGGGTTTTTTTTCTTGATTTCCTTCAACATCCAAGTATTCTAGGTTGATTCTTGTTCATACCTAAGGTGATTTCAAGTGTTGGTTCTTTGATTTCAAGGTTTTTCTTCAAGATCTAAACTATGGTTTCAAGATTTGTTGTTTGGTTTTATAGATCTAGTATTTTGGGGTTTAGATCTTGTGATTTCTCTACTTGTTCTTCATTCTTGTAAGTGCCTTGATCTTTTCTTGTGGTTTACTTATGTTCTATCATATGTGTTTAAGATTCATACATCCATATGTTGTGTTTTATTTTTTGAAAGATTATAAAATAAGATTTTATAAATTGAAGGATATAAAACAAGATTTTATAAATAATGATGTACCATTTATTTCACTAGTTAAATATTTTGTTCTTGGTGAGATGAGAGTGAGATGAGAGTTGCAACAATAGAAATGAAGGGATTAGGTTAGTTTTAAGTGTGTTTTCATTGTGGTTTAGTTGTGAATAGAGATTAGGCTAAATTAGGCAATATTGTGAAGTTTGAATGAATTTTGGTTGCGTTTTCAACAAAAAGTGCTTGTTGTCCCAAATTTGTTTTGAGGTTTTGGTCAACCTAAAAGTGTTTTTATTAGGTGTAAAAGTAGTTTTTGAAGAGCTCGTTTCGAATAGATAGTTTTTCATATATCGCACATTAAAATTGGATTTAAAACGACCAAGTTATAGCCAAATGAAACTTGAAATATTTTTCGACAAAACCGAATGAATAGTGTGCTGATGTGAATAGTAAAATGAGTTTTCGAACACTTTCGGACATTTTTAGACTTTTTAAACACTAGCAAAACATATAGTAACACATACCTATTGATTAGTATCAATTAAAGACGTCGTTAGCATATTTTAGGAAAAGCGATAAAGTTACTAAAAATAGTAAGTTTGGTAAGAATTTAGCGAAACAGACATAGAAGTTAAGCGATTAAGGCTCGTTAATGTGTTTTGAATTATGAAAACTTAACAAATGTAGGGGACGGTATTAACGTCCCGAAACTAAAAACTTTCCTAAAATAGAAACTTTCTAAAATAGTAATTTTTGGTTAAACGCCGAAACTTAACGAAAAACTATATGATTTTATTTCATCATGTTTTGTTAAACAAACTAAAGCAAACACACAAGGATGTATTTTGGTGATGAACATATTGTGAAATTCTTGGCATACTTTCCGTGTTTCTGAGACGCGTTATTATTCTAGGTCGCGGCTAGATTTCTATACCACATTTTACTTTCGTGATTATCATTTGCTCATTTTGCTAAGGTGAGTTCATAGCCCCATGTTTTACTACTTTTACTGTACTATTTTGGGGTGAGAAACATTGCTTGTTTTCAAACTATGGACACAGTTACTTTACGTTTCCTTTTCCTGATTACGTGTTGCCTAAGTAGCGAATAGACCACTAATGCCCGAATTATCATGAACCGTCAATTGCTTAACCGACCGTACTGGTTAAGTGAGCGCGAATGTTGTAAATAGATCTATTGGGAGTAATTATCCCTATCCGGGTAAGTAGCGCTTACTAGATTCGGAGGTCCCGAACAAACGGATATATACCATGTCGGAATGTCAATAGGTGATCTTGGTCAGATACCTTTAGGGCGTGGAATACTATTTGGCATATAAAATGCTTCCTTTTAAATTGAGCTTCGGTGTCATGAGCTTAGTGCAACAGTAAATACATTCTTTTTATGTGAAGTTGTATCTGTTATAACTGTCACGTGCGTACTGTGAACTTGTGGTCCACTTTTAATATTAAATTCAAACCTATGAATTCACTCAACTTTATGTTGACCGTTTTAGCATGTTTTTCTCAGGTGCTTAGCTGTGGATGTCTTTGCTTGCTATTTGGTGTCGCTATGCATTGGGCCGATTTTCAAGAAATGCTATTATCTACTGTTTAAACATCGTTGTCAATTTCTAAAACTTTTATTCGCTTCCGCATATTATCTTTAAACTTATGTCAAACTTTAACTATTTTAATTAATGCAACGATGTTGGATTTTCAAACGTACCCTTAGAGGTCGTTCTTTGTATCTTGTGTGATGTATATTACTAAATAGATAGTATACCCTGACGTTTCATTCCCTCAAAACTCTAATATACAAAGTGCACCTAAAGTCTAATCATAGAAAGAAATTCAAAATAAACAAACTAACACTATCATTGCATTCTTACATCCAATGTCCTACACCTTTCATTCACATGCTACGTATTGTTTCAATTTCAATTCAACAAATAGTGATTATTCTTTAACAGTATTATAAAAGAGTAATCATAACCAATAGTATCATATACATCAATAGTGTGTGTAAATAATGCCATTCACATGCATGGCCTCAGAAAACTAGTGATCACCTTGCGTATAAATGAGGCGTCATGCACGAACAAATTTATCTCAACTAAAATTTGAAAACAAAGATTATACAAATCGGTGAGAGTTAAGTTTTCGCGTTCGTTGGATTCAAAGGCTAAGGAACGTCGGGTTTGAAGGATAGTAACCAAGGATTGGTTCGAACTCCTCGTCACCACTACACCTCTCATCGTCTAGCAAACACTTGGACCTTCATAAGTTTTTTTCTAGCTTAACATTTATCATGCTATGTTGTTTACCCTTGTAGTCTCCTTCGCACAAACCTCGACCTTACACAATGTGTACACGACCTACATGGCACAAACCATGCATGGTTAGTATATACGCACGCAAGTAAAGACTGTGGTCGTGCCGTGCATGAAATAAGCGAAACATAGTAACACTAGTAAACAACGTATCACACGTATAAACAAGTAACGAACCAAAAAGCGTTGTAAAAGCCCTAGGCATGTGGTGATCAAGTACGTTGGCTCGTTAGGGGCTAAGGAACCCTAGGGTTACGTATGAAATGTTAAAGAAACCCTTATATTGTGACCTCGACACATACCATGGGCGTGACCAAGCAACCCAAGACGAACCACAACGACCTTTTCTCGGATCATCATCGAGTCATTCTATTAGTATCCATTTCATATCTGGGCATTCTGTTTCGATTTCGGGTCATTCCTTATCCAGACATACACCACCAAACACCACCGATGCTGATACATCTACACCACCAAGATTTGTTCATCCATCACTTGCTAGGACTCCACGATGTAGCGAGGCCTATCTTCGTTGGAGGTCTTCCCCATTATCTACTATGTATCCACCAATGATATTTGAGTCATCAGCTGGGGATTCTTCTTCTGAGTCATCTGCTGGACCATCTCGTAAGAGATGTAGGTCCCCTGATGTTATCGTCATTTAATCTATCCATGCTACGAGAGCTTTAGTTCCTTCTCATGCCGATCTTCTTCCACCTCACAAGAGGTTTAGGGATTCTATTTCACCAAAGGATAGTGTTGAGGAGGACATTGATACGGATGTGTTCGAGATCATTAAGGCTGATGCTATGGCTATTGAGGTTGCAGTAGATAGGGATGTTAAGGCTGGAGTTGATGCAGTTATTGATATGGAGGTCGATATTAGGGTTGATGTAGAGGACGAGGTTGAGGATGAGGTCGAGTCCATTGATAGAGGTACTATAGAGGTTGGAGTGGATGTAGCTGCTGGGATTGATATCCCTGATGGTATGCTTATGCCCGATGCTGTAGAGCGTTTGGAGCAGGTTAAGGAGGGTTTGCAGGATATTTATGATCATGTTATAGAGATACCACTTTAAAGGATAGAGGACATTGAGACAGGACAGAAAGAGTTAGAGGCGAGGAGTTTAAAAGCTGGTGAAGAGAGAGCTAGTTTACTTGAGCAGGTTGCATCCTTGGAAAGGAGAAACGTAAGACTTAGAGGCACCATGATGATGGAGAGAGCGAGAGCCGATATGTTTCAATGACGTGTGAGATTTATGGAGAGTGAGCTTAGGCAGATTTATAGGTTTTGTTACTATGACAGATGCGATTTAGGAGATTGGAGACATTCGCTGCAAGGCGTTTAGGTTTTCATCCATGATGTTGTGTATGGACTTTGGGCTAATAGTAGAACCAATTGTTAGTAGTAGTTATCGCGTAAATCAAGTTCCCCATTATAGGTTGAATGTAACCGACTGATGCTTTTATATATGATATGAAAAGCTTGTTTTGATTCTCTCGCATATTCATCTTTATTGTTATTTACTTGTTCTGAAAAAACATGTTCTATTATATTTTCCTATATAAACCTTATTTACCATTTATAGTGGCTATATCTCGTATCAAATCTCACCGTGTGCTATGTCTTATGCTGTAGAACATGACTATCACTCGTTCTGGTATGACCCCGGAGGCAATCGAAGAACTCGTTAACCGACGAGTAGAGGAAGCATTGGCTGCTTATGAAGCAACCCGTGCTGCAAATGCTCTCGAGGCTGAAAGTCAAAGCCAAAACGACAGCGACGGCGATAATGGAAATGGTGGAAATGGAAATGGTGGAGATGGAAATGGTGGAAATGGAAATCCAAATAAGAATAATAGGGATGCTAGGCCTGTTGTTCGAGAGTGTACATACCAAGACTTCATGAAGTGTCAACCACTTAACTTCAAGGGAACGGAATGAGTTGTCAGGTTGTCAAGGTGGTTTGAGAAGATGGAAACAGTGTTCCATATCAGAAATTGTCCAGAGAAATACCAAGTTAAGTATACTACTTGCACCTTGTTAAACAGTGCTCTAACTTGGTGGAACTCACATAAAAGAACCGTTAGAACTGATGCTGCATTCGCCATGTCATAGAGAGAGGTCATGAAGTTAATGACTGAAGTGTATTGCCCAAGAAATGAAATTCAAAAGATGGAATCTTAACTGTGGAACCTAACCATGAAAAACAATGATTTGGCTGCTTATACTTAGATGTTTCAAGAATTGACTATGTTGTGCACCAAGATGGTCCCCGAGGAGGAGGATCGGGTTGAGAAGTTTATTAGAGGTCTCCCCAATAACATCCAAGGGAATGGAATTGCTACTAAACCTACAAGACTCCAAGATGATGTTCGTATTGCCAACAATTAAATGGATCAAAAGTTGAAGGGGTATGCAGTGAAAAATGCTGAAGAACAAAAGAAGGTTGAGTCCCCAGGAGAGATAACCAAGCAGGCACCACCATTCAAAAGGACAAATGTTGGAGGTCAGAATGTAGCAAGAGCCTATACGGCTGGCAACAATAAGAGAAAACCATATAATGGACCGTTGCCTCTCTGCAACAAGTGTAAGCTTCATCATGAAGGGCCATGCACTGTGAGATGTAGGAAGTGTAACAAGGTTGGGCATTTGACCCAGGATTGTAAGGTCACAAATTCCACTACTTCTACTTAGAGGGGTCAAGTACTGAATCAGAGGGTTGTAACCTATTTCGAGTGTGGAAGGCAAGGACACTACAGGAGTGATTTCCCAAAGCTGAAAGATCAAAACCGTGGAAACAAAACTAGGAACAAGAATGGTGTTGGTGAAGCAAGAGGAAAAGCATATGTGCTGGGTGGAGGAGATGCTAACCCCGATTTAAATGTCGTCAAGGGTACGTTTCTTCTCAATGACCATTATGCTTCTATGTTATTTGATTCCGGCGCCGATCGAAGTTTTGTGTCGACTACTTTTAGTACCTTACTTGATATAACCCCCGATACTTTAGACGTTAGCTATGCTGTTGAATTAGCCGACGAAAGAGTTTCTGAAACTAATACCATACTTAGAGGCTATACGTTAGGATAGTTAGGTCACCCATTCAATATTGATCTAATTCCAGTAGAACTTGGTAGTTTTGACGTCATCATAGGCATGGATTGGTTAGCGAACCATCATGCGGTGATCGTTTTTGATGAGAAGATCGTGCGGATTCCCTATGGAGATGAAGTTTTGATAATTCAAGGAGATAAGAGTGACAAAGGAAAGAAGTCAAAGTTGAGCATTATATCATACACTAAGACTCAGAAGATAATAAGAAAGTTGCCCAAATTTCTGGCATAAATTTACGAAGAAGGAAACCAAAGACAAGTCGGAGGAGAAGCGACTTGAGGACATGCCTATCGTACGGGACTTTCCAGAGGTCTTTCCAGAAGACTTGCCTGGATTACCACCAACACGACAAGTTGAATTCCAAATCGACTTGGTCCTAGGTGCTGCTCCTGTGGCACGAGCCCCGTATAGATTAGCACCAGAACTGCAAGAATTGTCTACTCAACTGCAAGAACTTTCTGACTAGGGATTTATAAGACCGAGTTCCTCACCCTGGGGAGCCCCGGTCTTGTTTGTCAAAAAGAAAGATGGATCTTTCGATGTGTAATGAACTACCGCAAGCTGAACAATCTGACTGTGGAAGAATCGATACCCACTCCTTAGAATTGATGAGTTAATTTGATCATTGCAAAGGATCAAGTGTTTAATCGAAAGATCAACTTGAGGCCTGGTTACCACCAACTCAGAGTTTGTGACGAGGACATTCCAAAAATGGCGTTTAAGACTCGCTATGGCCACTACCAGTTCCAAGTAATGCCTTTTGGATTGACTAACGCACCGAAAGTATTCATGGACTTGATGAATCGGGTGTGCAAACCGTACTTAGATAAATTCATGATCGTTTTTATTGATGACATCTTGATCTACTCCAAGAGCAGGAAAGAGCCATGCCAAAAAATCTTAAAGTGAATATTGGAGTTGCTTAAGAGAAGAATTGTACGCCAAGTATTTTGAAATGCATTTTAGCTGGGAAGGGTACGAAATATCTTGGTTCACGGATCGATAACAAAGGCATTCACGGGGACCCCAGCTAAGATTGATCATACAAGGATTAGGATCGCCAAGACGCTGACAGAGATTCGTCAAAGGTTTTTCGAATATTGCCAAACCTGTGACGAAGTTGACTCAGAAGAACGTGAAGTTTGATTGGAGTGAAAAGGCAGAAGCTGCATTTCAGCTGTTGAAGCAGAAATTATGTAGTGCACACAATGAACAAAGTTAATAATTATCATCAAAATAATTACTTAACACTTGCTTGATGTAAACATTTAATTGTTTGATGCCCGTTTACATTGAACGCTAATTTTTAGCTTACGCGATTTAGCTTAACATTTACGATTTAAAGCAAACGCGTACAATACAAAAATGAATAGTAAATTTATCGACGTCGTCAATGACTTGAAAACACAGGGTGTTATAAAATGTGTTGTGTTCACTGATCATAAAAGTTTGCAACATATTCTAGATCAGAAAGAGTTGAACTTGAGACAACGTAGATGGTTAGAGCTGTTGAGCGACTACGACTGCGAGATTCGTTATCATCCGGGAAAAGCGAACGTGGTAGCGGATGTCTTGAGCCGAAAGGAACGGATTAAGCCACTACGAGTTTGAGCTTTAGTTTTGATGATTGGTCTGAACCTTCCTGTGCAAATTTTAAACGCTCAAGTTGAGGCGAGAAAGGAAGAGAATTTTGGAACCGAAGATTTGTGTGGTATGATTAAGAAGCTAGAGCAACGTACTGATGGAACGTTATGCTTGAATGGGAGAAGTTGGATACCTTGTCGAGGTAACTTAAGAGAGTTGATTATGCATGAATCGCATAAGTCAAAATATTCAATTCATCCTGGATCAGACAAGATGTACCAAGATTTAAAGAAACTGTATTGGTGGCCGAATATGAAAGCAGAAATTGCCACCTACGTTAGTAAATGTTTGACATGTGCCAAAGTCAAGGCCGAATGCCAAAAACCATCCGGTTTGTTGGTTCAACCTGTGATCCCAGTATGGAAGTGGGAGAACATTACAATGGATTTTGTTACTAAGTTACCAAAGACATCAACTGGTCAAGATACAATTTGGGTAATTGTTGACCGACTCACGAAATCCGCTCATTTCTTACCAATGAAGGAAACTGACTCAATGGAGAAGTTGACGAGACAATACTTGAAGGAAGTAGTCTCGAGGCATGGAGTGCCGGTTTCGATTATTTCTGATCGAGACAGTAAGTTTACATCTCATTTCTGGAAATCATTGAACGAAGCCCTAGGTACTCAATTGGATATGAGTACGGCTTACCATCCACAGACTGATGGTCAGAGTGAGAGAACCATCCAAACCTTGGAGGACATGCTACGTGCTTGTGTGATTGATTTTGGGAAAGGTTGGGATAGACACCTACCTTTGGTGGAGTTTTCTTACAACAACAGTTATCACACTAGTATCAAAGTTGCACCGTTTGAAGCTCTCTACGGCCGAAAATGTCGATCGCCTATTTGTTGGGCTGAGGTTGGAGACGCTCAGCTCACTGGTCCGGAAATTGTTCATGAAACAACTGAGAAGATCATTCAGATCAAGAAGCGTATTCAAGCTGCACGAGATAGACAGAAGAGCTACGCCGATAGGAGACGTAAGCCATTGGAATTTGAGGTTGGAGATAAGGTCATGTTGAAAGTGTCGCCATGGAAAGGGGTGATACGTTTCGGCAAACGGGGGAAGCTGAACCCTCGCTATATTGGACCTTTCAAGATTCTTGCTAAAGTGGGAACGCTTGCTTATCGACTTGAACTCCCAGAGCAATTAAGCCGAGTTCATAATATTTTCTATGTTTCCAATTTGAAGAAGTGTTTCGTAGACGAACCACTAGCTATTCCGTTAGATGAGATCCAGATTGATGACAAGCTTAATTTCATTGAAGAGCCAGTTGAAATTATGGATCAAGAAGTTAAATGGCTAAAAGCAAAGCCGCCAATCCCAATTCTGAATGCCTCGATGGAAATTCGAGACCGAGGGCCCCGAGTTTAATTGGGAGCGCGAGGACCCAAATGAAGAAAAAGCACCCTCATCCTTTGTTAACCTTTAGTCTACTTCTAAGCTTTAAGGACACAATCTTCTTAATGGGGAAGAATGTCACACCCCGAAAATTTCAGGTCAATATTTTCAAACTTTCCGACAATTATTTTTTACTTTTATACGTTACGTTTGAATCCGGCAGTTTACCGGGAAGTTAACCCGCGTAAATCTGAAAAACATCATCGGACGCGTTCCGACTTCGGATTTTGATTAGTTTAGATATTATATGAGTTATTTTATCTTTTCTAAGTGTTTCGTAGTTTACGATCACTCCCGGTATTTATTTTTACGCTTTAACGTTTAAATTGCGTTTTTCGCGTTTTTAACCTAACGGAACCGTTCTAAACTCGAAATCTATTCATGTAAACTTAGTTATCGTCCAAACCCATATTTCCTTATAAAGTCAAATTTTCATTCATCCCTCCCACCTCAACTCAAAAACACAGCATACACACCCACTTAATTAAATCAAAGAGCATCTTTATCCTTATTTGGAATTTTCAAAAAGAAAACTATACACACCATCACATGCAAGATATGAGACACCTTTGTATTCATCTTCATCCATGAACATGGTAGTCTTACACCTAGTTTGTTCTACATTCACCCATAGAAGGACCACAGCCTGTTACATACACTCCCGACACTGGCGGAAACTTCGGGAAAGCAACATAAAAAGGATCAATCATAACAAAAAAACAAAAATAGAGAAAACTACATTGCATAAACCAAGTTGCAATAAAGTACCATCAACCTTGAACTTGAACAAACTCAATTGATGGTCCCAAAATCGCAACTAAAACCAAATCCCACCTCTTACAATCATTACATATCCCTCACAAGGGGACCATAACTCCAAACTTATTCCAAAACATAATTATATCAAATACTATAGTCAAACAATAAACAAGCAGACATTCAAACGAAAATTCCACACGGGATACATCTAAGTCTGCTATCACACACACCAAACTATCTTCTTTTACTTCACCTTGAAAATGATACTCTAAAACATCAATAATAATTGTTGGTGAGGCCTCGTAGGTTTGACTTAAACCTATAAGTCGTGCCAATATTATCAACAGTGGACAATATTGCTATATGACAAGTGAATATATATGCAAACATAACCTTAGCATCAACCTAAACAATAACCATATGTCACTTAACCGCACCTAAAGGCTACAGCTGGAAGCACTAAAATTAGTGCAGGACCACACCAAACCGGGTAGGCGTACACATCCGCTCCAATAATTACACAAATACTGGTAGAACGTACCCATCCGATCTAATAATCTCACAAACATTGGGTAAGTAGGGTGCGTACCCATCCGATCCAAACAGAACATGCAGTCAACAGAATATTCAACATAGCATTCATACGCACATAACTTGTCCCAAAAACAAAGACTACATTTCGCACAGATCAATTCAAAACATTTCAACCACATTTGAGTATCATTTTTCCCACAACGGAAAAACCATAAAAAGTGGGGGCTACAAGAACTCACCTCAAGCAGTCTTTAGCTACCCAATCTCTATCACACCAAGCAAATGCAATGACGCCCGCAACTACCTAGTCCCAGTTAATGTCCCCATATTTAATCATACCATTCCAAAACAATCATCACGTTTGATGCATAGAGTTTAAGAACGCATTTACAATTACCCAAAATAAGTTATTAGTGGTGTGATGATTGACGACTTTATCCCACAATCAAATCAAACCATTCACTGATAATACATACTTATACTATTTAGCGTAAATAGATAAGTAATATAATAAATATTTATAATTCTTAATTATAAATATATATCGACAAGTCCATTCGGTACACCTTAGATACTTCGAAATAATCATTGTACGGTTGAAAATGAAACGTTTACTCATAATAAACACATTAGAGAAGTTTTGAGAAAAATTATATTTTTTGTCTTTTAGTGAATTTATTAAGTAAATAAAATAATTAAATATTATTTTATTATTTAAAATCAAAAATCATGTTAGTATAAACTTTTTACGAAAATTTTCGAAACATGACACGTACTGCACATCAGCGTTTCCAAGGTTTCAAATCCTATTTCATAAATTTTTCAACAAATTCGACATTTTTCTCTACAAATTCCAAAATCTCAATCTTTATCACTTCCAACACTTTTCTTCAAGAAATAACATTCCAACATCACTTTCGTGAATACATTTCCACTATTCAAAAGTCCGTCAAAATTCTCATAACTACTATATATCGCTTATTGGGCCATAAGGCCCAACAAGGGTCCATTAAGACATATCTAAGTCCAAAATACTATTTAAGTCCAAAACCAAGGTCCATTTACATATATAAGTATATACTAATATATGTAGACATATTTCGACCACAATAATCCTCCCATTAAGCCGCGGCTCAAATAGACTTATTGGGTCGTGAGTCCATAAACTCTACAATACGTATATTAAGCTTTAAAATAAGCTATTAAGCTACGTATCGTTTTGGTTACTACCATAAGCCTCAAAAATAGTCCACAACATACGTCATAACACAAAAATAATCAAAAATCACTTTCCTAGTGACTTTGACAAATGACGTGGCATATAAGCCCAAAATAAGCCAAGAATTAGCTTAAAAATAAGCCCGAATAAGCCATACAAGCTACTATCATAAATAAGCATTCTAGCATCATATATAATCAAAAATCACTTTCCTAGTGACTTTGACAAATGACGTGGCATATAAGCCCAAAATAAGCCAAGAATTAGCTTAAAAATAAGCCTGAATAAGCCATACAAACCGCCCCTACCCTCCCGCAACTAACAATAAATAACATATTCTAGCATCATATATTTATTCAACCATAAATAAGCTCTATCCAGCGACGCTGTCGCATATTCAACTCTTTCTGACTAAAGATATGTTAAAGACTCTTATTATCTATATAGATGACACTCTTTGTCCCATACAGATAATGTCTCCAGATCTTAAGTGCAAACACAACCACACCCAACGTCTAATCATTAAGGTTGTAAATTCTTCGTCATGAATTTCAAACCCCTAGACCACATAGGCAATCACTTACCTCTCGCATAACAAACAACCTAGTCCTATCTCATACGCATCACAATATACCACAAAAAAGCCTTCGTCCATCGGAGGAGAGCAAAACAGGCGCATTCACAACTTATCCTTCAAGGTCTGAATGTCAATTCCTGTTACCTCACCCCAATCGAATTCTTACCTTACTGAGTCAAGATAGTAAGAGGCTTAGGCTATCTTAGAAAAGTTCTCAATGAACCTACGGTAATACCCAACCAATCTTAAGAACGAATGAACCTCATCAGAGTTCTAGGGGCTTTCCAATTCTTAACAGCTTTAATCTTACTAGGGTCCACATGAATTCCATTACCATTTATCACATGCCTAAGAAACTGTACTTCTCTTAGCCAGAATTCACACTTAGAAAACTTAGCATGCAGTTTCTTCCTTTTGAGGTCATTTCAAGACTAACCTTAAATATTCTACATGCTCCTCTCGAGTATTAGAGTAGATTAAGATATTGTCTATAAACACTATCACAAACTTATCAAGATAAGGCCTACAAACTAATTGCATCAAGTCCATAAATATTGCCCATCATTAGCCATGACCAAAAGGGCAATTACAGTGAAACTTGAATGTCCATAACAAGTCCATAAAAAACGTAGTCTTTGGAATGTCATCCTCATGCACATCTCAGCTGATGTATCCAGTACTATAGATCTACTTCGAGAAAAACTGCCAACACGTGCATTGATTCAAATAGATCATCAATTCTAGGAGTGAATACCGAGTTCTTCACAGTCAACTGTTTCAACTCTCATAATCAATACCTAGAGCGATCCAAATGAACCATCCTTCTTCTTACAAACAATACTGTGCTACCCCAAGGCGATGAGCTAGGTCGAATGAAACCTTTGTCTTGGAGTTCCTTTATTTGTCCCGCAACTCCCCAATTTAGAAGCGCAATCGATAAGGAGACTTTGCCAACCGTGCAATTGCCTTCAGGGATTAACTCAATCCGAAACTCAATTTCCCGAATAGGCGGTAATCCAGATAGGTCATCGGGAATACCTCAGGAAAATCTCTAACCACTACAATCTCTTCCTTAGCTTCTTAACACCTAACAAAAATCTCACTTTCTCATCCGGTCTCATCTCCTATCTACTCTAAGCATCCTTGACATCCGGTAGTGGTATCCTCATTACCTCTCATGGAAAAATAATTTCAGCTTATAATTAGACAACCAGTCCACACCTATAATCACATCAAAACTTCCATGTCTGAACAGTATCAAATCGATGTCAAAGACATGACCCTCAATTTCTAATTTACAACCCTTAATTAGACCTTATCCAATCCTTTACCTAGCTCCCGCTAGCTATCTCATCTCATAATTTGAACCTAAGTTCGTTGGCTCTAAGCCTAACAGAGGTATGAAAGTAGTAGAAACAAAACTATAATCGGCACCAGCAAATAAGGTAGTAGCAAAGTGATTGTTCAAAGTAAACGTACTTGTCCATAAATGTTCGAATCCTGGCGAGCTTCCTTTGCTCCCAACATGAATCGCACTAAAAAACCCCTAGCCTGGTTCCCTTGATTCCACGACCAGACCCTGTTATTAAGCAGCAACTTGATTTGGATGGATTTCTTCCACTAACCTCATGCCCTATTCCACATAGGACAAGCTGTCTGACATGGTCTATACTACCACCTCTAACATGCTATAACAGTTGGTTTCAGCATTGACAGATCACATTCCTCGTCACACCTCTATAAAACAATCCCTTGCAAAATGGCCCTGGGCGGTTATATTTGAAAGCAGGTGCGACAAGGTCCACCGGCACATAGTATAGAGTTGCAGGTGTACACTTGGGCCAAGTACACGTATTCTCTCTTCCTACAGGGTTTATAGTGGTAGCAAAAACATTCCCAGTCCTAGTCCTCTTATTATCATCCCTTTCACTCCTATCCTTGCTAGGTTCCCCCACATTTCCTCTTTTCTCAACCTTCTTAATTGATCCCATTTCGACACCTCAATCAGTCATTGTGCACTAGAAATTGCACTGTCATTTTGTATAGTCCTTTGCACCGTTGCTGCCATACCATCCCACTATTTAGGAGCAAGGCCAAACACATTACCGTTTCTCAATCATCTACTCTCAAGGTGTTACCAAAATGTGGAACTAAACCTAGCCAACTCATGAAACCTATCAGTATCGCACATGGCCACCCCTACCATGGCGTGATTCCACAACTACAGAGTCTAATTTTTTGCATCTCATGACTAGAGACAAAACTCTGTATCATTATAAACTTAAAGCCATTCCATGACATACTAACAGCAACTTCCCGACTTAGCATACGGATTTGAAAGTTCCACCACGTAAAACCTTACCCACAAATTACCAGCAGTGAATTTCACTTTTTGGTCAATACTACAACCACTCATATCATGCACAGACTCCATTTTCTCAATCCAATGAGTAAGAACTACAGCACTTCCCTTACCATCATATTCTGTTAGCCTCAAAATAATGAGTCGAACAATGGAAGTTCGTTCATACTATATTCGAGGATCCTCCAGTTCATTAAATATTTAGACATGTAATATGCTACACGGTTAAACGGGCTCTTAAAATGTAATCTAACCGTCACTTGTATCGGTGCGAAAGCCCAAGATAATCCCGAGCCTGCCCTAAAATACCAAGGACATGAAAGCCTCTATGTATTAAGTATAAATAACCCTCTCCAAGTATTGAAGGGGTTGAATCTGTTTAATTCTCATTTGTATTGTTGCAAGTAATCATCCAAATCTCATTTTCTCATCTATCTTTCTCTCACTAACTTCTCTCTACAATTTCTCATATCTTCTTCATCTTATTTTCTGTTCATCATAATGAAGGAAAGTGATTAAATGATACCAACGATTTGGTATCATTTCGCCACGGTGGTTTAGTCTTTTGTTAGTTTTCGTATTAATTCGTGTTTTGTAATTTTTTGTCTCGTGTTTCGTTTTTAAGCAAATGTTCGATTTGGTTTCTTGGCTTATAAGTTTAATTAGTCGTTGGTTACGTCGGCGTCGGCTAATCCAATATAACCAACGGAACTGAGTTGTGCAATATCGATTTGTTATAACTGTTAAACGCAAGGACCGAACTAGAAGGCGTGCTTCAAGGACTGAACTAGATCTCACTTCAAGGATCGATCGAGTGATTTTCGTTTGGTAACAACAAGGAATTTAAGCTGGATCGAACTAGCTTCTTCTTATTTGATCGAACGCGTTTACTCTTCAAGGACCGAACGAGCTTACTTCAAGAACGAACTATAGGATCGAACAAGAGAGAAAACGAACGAGTTCTTTTGTAGTTGGATCGAACGAGTGATTTTTTGTTTGGATCGAACGAGTGATTTTTGTTTGGATCGAACGAGTGATCTTTGTTTGGATCGAACGAGTGGTGATCTTATTTGGACCGAACGAGAGACCCGATCTAGATAACCGATCTAGTCGATCTCTCTTAGACTCGAACTAGAGGACCGAACTAAAAATAACTAGCGTTTATCTATTGAACCGAACAAGACAATTCGAACTAGAGGACCGAACTAGCGTTTTCTTTTGAACCAAACAAGACAATCGAACTAGAGGACCGAACTAGCGTTTTTCTTTTGAACCGAACAAGACAATCGAACTAGACAACCGAACCAACGAACCGAACAAGCATTGAACCGAACTAGGTGATTTACATAAGTACCGAACTAGTTTTTGTTTTACGGTTTTTTCTTGATTTTGTAAAATCCCGTGAAAGATACGATTCTTCTCTCGGTTTAAATCCAAGAATTGTAAAATCCCGTGAACATTAATTGTACTCAATCCACAACAACAATCACTTTACCTGCTTAAGATCCTACAAATCATTTTTCACTTCACAATTCACGGTAAAATGGAAACGAAAGATACTTTATCTTCGTGTTTGTATTCAATAACAAACATGCAAAAAATGCTAAAACAACCCAAGATCTTGAAAAGGTGGGTTGCCTAAACGTCTAGTGCACTTAAATCACCATTTCACACGAGATACTTGAACAGGCATCACGAAAAGTGAATTGAACGTGCATTAGTCATATTTTTGGTGAATATTTAACACAATTCAATAGAACGTCTCTCAGAACAAGGATAACACTTGAACAACAACTTAACCGAAAGAAACTATTCTTGAGTCCAACTGCCAGAATGCCCCTTTAGAGTGCTCAATACACAATTATGAGAAAATTTGTCATGCTCCGTGCTAGCTAAAGCCATCGAAGTTTAGATGTGATTAAATGACAAGAAAGGACTTCCACGATGTACTAGCATTGAAACTCAACTCTTACAAAGAAAATAACACTCAAAAACTATGACTTCCATTGAAGATTATATGCTCTAAACATATCATCAAGCACAAAAGATTCAGAAAAGGTTGGATGACCAAAAGTTGCAGATTCAAGAGTGCACAGTTCAAGAAGTTTAAAGCATTGATGCTATTTCAGAGACACAGCGAAAAAAGAGTTGTATGGTATCTTTTCGGAAAACTTCATTTACACCTCAAGCATCTTTCACACGACAACTTAAAAGGAACTCGAAAATCGAGTCTGGATTCAAACGTCATTTGCACACTCTTTGCCTCAAGATGTTGAAACTTTTATAGGCACAATGTTCCTAAAACATGGATCAATTAGAAAAGCAACTTGACAAAGAAGAATTTTAAGAGATTGGATCCACAGCTTCTTTTAAAGTACTCGATACACAGTTTCAGATGTTCATCAAGTCACAGGATTATTGGAGATGATGAAATATGTGACATGACATGCAAAACAAATTCCTACAAAACACTCGACCAAAATTTCCAGAATTCCTTGACACACTTATCCAAGCACATGTGGATCCTGTTAAGAAGTCGATTGATGAAAGAGCACAGCATAAACGAGAGTATGACAGCTGGGTGAATGAAAGACAGATTCAGACAACAGAGGATAAGGTTGATACGGGAAAAGCAGTCGATGCTAGTTTGGTTAACACAGAAAGCATTGGGACAGAATCCAAAGAGCAGGATACAAGCAGCAGAATCAGTTAGTGGTTAATGCACATGCTGAAGATGCAGATATCAGACCTATATATGATGAAGAGCCAATGGCTGAGGTAAAAACAACTGCTAAAATCAATATCTTTGCTACTGGACAATAGCATACTGAGCAACCTGAATTCAATAATGAAGGAAAGGTTGACCAGAATGCTGAACAATGTCATGACACATGTCCCCTTGCCTGCTAACTTCCACGATAACCAGACAACTGAACTCTCAATCAATCTCTTGAATCTGAAAATATCGTCTCAAACAGACCGTATGCCCAAATTTCAAAAAGATTTTTTAAGAATGGAAGCACAATGTGTTTAATCATGAACTTAAATATCAAAATCAAGCTTTAAAAAGAAGGGCAACAAATGGTTCAATTTTTGAAAGTAACAAGTTAATGAAGCCAATGTTAAAACATGACATAGATGTAATTGAAACAATAACCCTCGAATTGAACATAAAGTGGCTAAGTTACTTATGGGAAAATAAGACTTTGAAAAGGCATAACAAAAAATGTTGATTCTATCAAGACAATAAAGAGCTAAGAACATATAAACACACAGCTTCTTTGATTGCAAAATATTGATTAAATCAAAGCTCACTCAGGAAAAAGGGTTTGCAATTGCAGCAGTAAAAAATGAGTTAAGGAAATTAACAGAAATAGTGTGAATACTAAGTTTGCAAAATCGTCAATCTTATGGAAACCGGCTTTACAACCACGTAGAAACCATCTTTGTTAGAAACAACCGACATGCGTTTAAGTCTGAACGACCTATCCTTTCCAAAGCAACGTTGCCTCCCAATTGATGACATAACGATTTGTCAAAACCATCACTACACAGTAATTTGCCTAAGGAAAAAGAATCTGGCTGTATACAAAACCTCATCACATGATTTGCTCCTGCTCATCTAGGTATAGCACAAATGACATGGTTCATAATCACTCCCACCTAGAGGAAGCTAAGAAAAAGACACAAGAAAAGCTGTAGAATGTCAAAACCTAGTGTGATGCCCTTCTGCTAGGAGATCTACAAAAGCATAAGCAAAATAGTAGCACACCAAAACCTAGAACAATAACCAAAAGTCCCTAGGATTTGGCCTGACATCTAAGAGTAAAGTTTGCGTCACGACAAAGACTGGCCCATAGCAGAACAACTCTAGGAATTCTAGAAGTTTTTCTGACTACAAACATTTGTTTGCTCAACATTCAGAAATGTGACTTTAATGCAAAATCATGATTCTTCTTTGTGTAACAAAATTCCTGAATGAAGTCAACTCACGTGCTAAGGTTCCATCTCATAAGACAACAACGAGATACAAACCCGTAGAGCAAACAAGTGTTGCAAAGAAACCAGAAAGACATATCCCAAAAAGACATAGGTCTTCAATAAAAAAGACTTCCGTTGTGCATGAGAAAACAATGACTCCTAGATCTTGTCCCTTAGGTGGAAACCGGACGGTAAAATTTCCAAGACATTTGTCCTTAAGTTTGGATTCCTATTTAAGTGGATTCCTACTGGAAAGATATTAACCTCTAGCACAACCAAGGTTGACAGTGAACCCACAAATGGTTCAAATGACGATATCACGAACCAGTATGAATGCAAACAAACTCTTGATGTCAGTGCAGGTACACTTAACATACATGCAAAGGTATCATCTTTTAAATCCTACAAAGAAGACTCCGAGTTTGGTTGCTGATAAAGATTGGATATCTGAGAAACCAGGGCTTCAAGGAATTTTTCATCTGATGCATAAGTAATGACGTCTGTTCACAAACAGTTTTCAGCCTCAGCTCCTCCACGACAATGACTTCTGATCATAACAGTTCAGAACTCGAATTCACGACCACACAATGAAATGTCAAGTTCAAAGCGGTTTTCCAAAAAGTTTTTCCTCCAGCAGGAAAAATATACAAGAACAATACATCAAGACAAGAGTTGGAATTACTATTTCACCATCACATAACAATGCTGAGGTCAACATGTACATATTTTTTGAAAAAAAAACAAATACAAAAATATAAAATTTCAAAAAGAAAATACAAAATCAAAAAAATCAGAAAATGTTTTCAAAAATAAATCTCTCATCAGACTTTTCTCTTGGAATCCGATAAACATTTACTACCTCAAAATGTGATAATATCGACACGGGCGTGTTAATGAAGTCGAACAGGAGTTTTAAATGCTCTCAAAACCATGTCATTTCTAAGTTTTTCCTATGGCTTATGTGCAAATATCATACGTAACCCGGACTTCAAATAAAGGAAAGTTTATCTTCAAAGAACTTATCCAAACAACGATCAATATCAAACGTTTCTCGGTCTTGAGCTGTTCGTTACAAGACATTCAAAGTTTAAGCTCAAGAAAAATAAGTGTACGCATTAAAGTGCGCTTACCCTTAGAGTTGGAAGAGAAGCGTCTTCTAAACATGAATGTTTTCAAAATGTTGAACACAATTTTTCAAAATTTCTCAATGACGTATTCATAATCTTTTTTCAAAATGTGTGTTCAACAACACTCATCATTCAAGGGGGAGTTTTTCGAAAAACAAAGTTAATGAGTTTGGGATACATCATCTTCACAACATTCTTAAGTATTCAAACCATTCCCAGAAAAGTCCCTCTTAATAACAACAAGATAATAATGACAATTCAATAGAAGGAATATTTATAAGATGTACTAAGTGTTCAAAGCCTCAATTTTATATCGATTTTACCCCACTTTGTACCGATAGTTTTTGTGTCAAACATATGTAAGAATTGAGGGGAGCAAGATAATGTTCATCATAATATCTTGCTAAGTAAACATTTTTTTCCCCCCATGGGCCTTTTCCAAGAACAAATTTAATCACAAAGTATTTCAAAATCTAAGTGACTGTAGAATTTAAAATAAGGGGAGAAATTAATTAAAATATGATCTAAAAGAAAACTCACGAGGGGGGGCTATTCAAAAAACAGCTTTATGTTAACGATCTCATACTCCTACAACATCTTATTTCATGACGATTCTGAAGACATAAGGTGGTAAGTTAGTATTTGTCCTAATGATCAACCAGAACCGGAGGATCTACCCAAAGGACACAACATAGTTAGAAATAGCATCCATAGGATTATTGGAGGATGAATGTGTATAATGGAAGAATGCCGACTAAGATTGAGGCAAACGCACTGGAACAATCACAACAAGGATGGGTTAGAATGACTCTTGGTAAGCATTGAAGGGGTTTGAAAGAATTAAAAAGAAAATGATGGATAAAGGGAGAAAAGAATGAAGCCCTCCACACAACTAAGCATAAACCTGGGTCGATACATATGCTGTCAGAATCACAATGTTGATTGCTGACATTGAAGACGACATCATGGACCCAGTGATGCAATGCACAACCCTTCCCAGCCATTCGGGTTTCTCTCAAAAGAAACTTGTCTCATTTGTCACGGAGATACACACGACTTCTATTGACTTTCTCACTCCGAGTTAGTTGATATTGAATAGGTGGCAGTCTGCTCCAAGGCCTCCGAATACTGAAAAAACCAAAACAACGCACTAATCGAAGTCTAAAGCCCACAGATCACAAATAAATCTCATTAGGCACATTTAAATGACAAACACAGTTGAAACATCATTAAGTTCACAATGTTAACAAGAGTCCACGCATTATCCAAGTGATAATGCCAAACATCCAGTGATACTTAGTACTACAAAATGAAGAAGAAATCCTGCTATGAGCACTCACATTAAACAAGATCTTGGTAGGAATGACTTTTAGCGAGATTCTTTATGAATCAAACTTGTGTCAACTTGTAAAGAAACTATGGTGCGATTACAATGTAATCAAACTTGTTCCAAGGAAAATGAATTGACGCTTAATCGAAAGATAGTAAATATCTGATACACGTCTTACTGTGTTGTCTGCTTTAAGACGTTTCCGGTAATGATAACCAAGCAAGCAAGAGTAAATGTTAGGCCGTCTGTATTTATTAAGTGATTGGTCTTAAATATTCCCGAGCCTTGTATAAGTAAAACGTAGTTTTAGCACGGGAATTCATTAAGGCTAAGTTTGGGCCTAGTTGTCGGCTCAACCCATTTTGTATTATAAAACGGCCCAACACAAAGGCCCACAAGAATATCCACTCTGTAACTCTTTTATAAGGCCCTCACCAAGGTGGAGAGTGGTTGCTTCTCAATTTTTCTTTTAAGAACAAGTAACCAGTTTCTTTCTTTTTACTTTCTCTCTCTAAAATCATTTTTCTATTTTTTGTGTTTGAGTGAGGAAAGGATATTCCCTAACAAGTGTATCAAGAGACCAAGGTTGATATGTGATTTTGTGTGATACTTATTAAAGATATTTGTTTCGGCTTATAATCTTTGTTGTTTGTTTTTTTACTTATTCGAAATTTTTTTCATTATATCTTTCATTATAATTTTTTTGTACAAGAACCTTGTGGTTTAGTGCTTGTAGTTCGTTGTGGTTGTTTGTGCAAAACGCAAGGTCGGAAAGAAGCAAAGAATCGAGCAACTACTTGTTTGAATCGAACGAGTTCTGGGTGTCGCAACCGAACGAGCCAAAATTCTATTTTGAGATCGATCGAGTGTATTTCTGCTTCAATCGATCGAGTAACCTTCCTTTGAGGATCGATCGAATAATGTACCTTTGAGGATATATCGAATATTGTGTGTCGAATCTATCGATAGTGTTAATTTTGAAGGACGAACAAGCCAAGGATCGAACTAGCCATCGATCGAACTAGCCATCGATCGAACTAGCCAAGGACCGAACAAGCCAAGGATCGAACTAGCCATCGATCGAACTAGCCACGATCGTGAAAACTAGCCAATGGACCGACAAGTCCAAGGATCGAACTAGCCATCGATCGAACTAGCCAGGTCAATCGATTCAAACGATGCACATGCTTTCACCTAAGCCAGACTTAATTTACCACACTGAAAAGAAAATGGCTTTGGGTTATCAAAATCCTTTTTATCTCAAGCAAGCTCAGTAGAAACAACAGAGTTTGTATAATGGCAAAGTTCTATTCAAAAAGCATGATCCTCCTGCTGTGTATGATTTGGAGGAGACACTACAACTTGCTTAAGAGAGTCACTTAAAAATGAAACAATTAAACAAAGAAATAAAACTGACAAATTATACAAAGATTAATCATCTTTCGGGGGTTTTTGTTTCCCAAATGGCCAAGTCACATGAAGAGTTATATTTTTCAAATACTTCCAAAATGGCCAATGTTTCTAAACCAATTTGAATACTAAATGAAGAGTTTTCGGATGATACTACACCAAGTGTTGCACGAAAATTTCTAACTGAGGTAAAAAGCACCACTATAACTCTTCAACGTGTTGTCAAATAAAAAATGACTTTAGATATACATAATTGGTCGTCTTCTGTTCACCAAGAGATTCACAAAATTATAAAGGATGAAATTTTCCCTATCATTAACCAAGTAGATGCTAGATTGCAAAATTTCAAAATACAATTTTTGAAAAAAGCAACCAAATTTGTTCAAGACTTCAAATCTCTTGCAAAAGAAGCTGATGAATATCTTGTCAAACACAAGGCTTTAGAATTGGAAATCAAACGTCTTTTGAGAGTAGTTGTCAGTCAGGATATTATGGATTGTGCAAAGTAATTCTATTGTAGATACTTCCAATCTCCAAACTGAGCTTGAACGTACGAAAGAACGTTTTGAAAATTGTATCATTAAAAAGGAGAGTGAATATGCTAAACTTTAGAATGATTGGTACAAAAAGTGTGAAGAATGCAAATATGACAAAATTTCATACGATAAAGCTTATAATGACATGAAACAAAAGATCGAATGGTTGCAAGCTCAGTTGGGAGATCTCAAGGGTAAAAGTAAGGATACTTCATGTGCATCAAATACCCTTGATCCTTTGTCTTAGAAACTAGAGAATGAGAACGTGGAATTAGAGTTTCTGGTTTTGAATTATGCTAAAGAAAATGCTCATCTTAAGACCACATACAAGAACCTGTTTGACTCTATCAATGTGACACGGGCCCAAACTAAAACAATAATTGACTCTTTGTAAAACAAATTACATGATTCAACTTATGAAAACGCTAAGCTAAGAGCCCAGTTATTTGATAAGGTTTCTAAACAAGAGGACACCACCAAAGGTACGAGTACGAATACTAAGTTTGCATATCAATCAACCAGGAGGAAAACGTCTTTGCAACCTTTAAGAAACAATTTTGTTGTGAGATAACCAAATGCATTTCAATCTGGACGTATAAAATTTTCAAAAACTCGGGTTCCTCGAAAGGTTGTTGAGTCGAATGATTTGTCAAAACCAGTCACTTCAAACTCGGTACCCACACCACAAGAATCAAAAATTATGAAACATGATAATGTGATTGCCCTAGGAATGTTTAAGATTAATCCTTTCAAGCCTTTGTTAAGAAAAGTTTCTAGTCCGTAACAAAGTTAGAAGCCGAGCGTTAGGACAAATCCAATCACTGTTTCACAACCTCATGTCATCACTAAGAAAGATGTTAATTCTGACTCAAATGGTTTTTCTTCTAAAGGAGTAGACAACACTGCTAAGACCAGAAGGCCAGCTAGAGCAATACAAAGGATGATAGGTCCCCATGTGTCTAAGAGCTATTTGCACAAGAATAAAGAATACGAAGAAGTTGGGGTGTTTTTTGGGGTGTGGGTGGTGGGTTCACCCCCCCCCCCCCCCCCCCCCCCCCCCCCCCCCCCCCCCCCCCCCTTTTTTTTTTTGGGGGGGCCCCCCGGGGGGGGGGGGGGGGGGGGGGGTGGGGGGGAAGAACACCATAGGAATTTACTGCTTTCTAAGAATAAGAAACATATGTCATCTGAATGTAAACACGTTAAGCTTGATATTCGGAATGATAAATCTGAAGTTATTTGTGCTATGTGTAAGCAATGTTTAATCACTGCTAATCATGATGTCTGCATGCTCAATTATGTGAATGACATGAATTCTCGTGGCAGAAAACAAAAGGCAAATGTTTCAAACACTGAAAATCAAAAGAAACAAAAGCCAAAGGATATAAAGCCTAAGAAAGTAGGGTCCAACGAAAGACTTGCTTCTCTAGCCTAGTAAACCTAGAATTTGCCTTAGGTGGGTCACAATGGGGGGGTGAAGATTTTTTGACATTAAAGGGAAAAATAATCGAATACAGTGGGAATCTGAGAGTCATATGACTGCTCTAATGGTGATAATGATTTGTACTTATAACCCTTCGAAACCTACATTAACGGTTCCAAATTCCAATCTTTTCTTGGCAGTGTTATCCAAAATTTGTTTTATGTTGCGTCGACTCGGGTTGCTCCAAGAAGATGACAGGGAATCTAAAGGATTCATCACTCAATTTCGTCTGGAAGTTTTTAGGAACTGTTCGCTTTGGAAATGATCATGTTGCTGCAATTCTGGGTTTCGATGATCTTCAATGGGGAAATATTTTGATCACCAGGGTTTATTTCGTTGAGGGCTTGGGAACAATTTGTTCTCAATTGGGCCAGTTTTGTGATTTTAATGTTTAGAGTGCTTTTTTCAGAAGGAACACTTGTTTTGTCAGAACTCTAGAAGGAGTTGATTTGTTAAAAGGAAACCGTTCAACAAATCTTTACACCATCAATCTCCATGAAATGGCCTCTGCATCCCCAATTTGCCTCATGGCTCGAGCAACTTCTACCAAGTCATGGTTATGGCATCAACGTTTATCCCACCTCAACTTTGACACCATAAATGACCTTGCCAAAAACGATCTTGTCACCGGTCTTCCAAAATTCAAATATCATAAAGAACATCTTTGTTCCTCCTGTGAGCAAGGAAAAAGCAAAAGGGCGTCTCACCCACCCAAACCAGTTCCAAATTCTAAGCAGAGGTTACACCTTCTTCATATGGATTTGTGTGGTCCAATGAGAATTGCTAGCATAAATGGAAAGCGATATGTTTTGGTGATTGTGGACGATTACTCTCGTTATATCTGGGTACATTTTCTCAGATCAAAAGATGAAGCTCCAGAAGTGATTAAAACCTTCCTGAAGCGAAATTACTGTTCTTCATTCCAGTTACCTGTCATCTTCTAAAACGATTACGGCACAGAATTCAAAATTCAAATCCTTTAAAGAATTACTTTGATAGTGTTGGAATCTTCACCAAGCGTCTAGTCAAGAAAACCTCAACAAAATGGAGTTGTGCGAACAAAAGAATCGGCATTTAGTGAGCTGCTAGAACAATGTTGATTTTCTCTCGTGCACCGTTATTCTTATGGGCTGAAGCGATTGCTACTGCGTGCTACACTCAAAACCGCTCCATCATTCACCGTCGATTCAACAAAACACCATACGAGCTCATTAACGGCAGAAAACCGGATATCTCCTTTCTACATGTATTCGGGGCTCTCTGTTATCCCAAGAATGATCGTGAAGATATTGGGAAGCTTGGTGCAAAAGGTGATATTGGCTTTTTCATTGGTTATTCTGCTGATTCCTGTGCTTACAGGGTTTACAACCGAAGGACAAAGAAAATCATGGAGACAATGAATGTGACATTTGATGAGCTTTCAGCAATGGCTTTTGAACAAAGCAGTTCAAAACCCGGGCTTCAAAGCATGACTTCTAGACAAATCAGTTCAGGACTCGATCTTACTTATGCTCCGTCAACAATAACAACTCAAAAACCAACTGAAGGTGAATTGGATTTACTGTTCGAAGCTATGTATGATGATTATATTGGTGGTCAACCGTCTTCTGCTCCAAGAACTGTTCTGGCTGCTCAAGCACCTCACGTTCTTCAGACTCCAACGGCAACTACAACAACAGCAGACACAACACCGACACCAATAATTGCATCCTCTCAAGCTACAGATTTTTCAAATACTTCACAGGATGTTGACGAGCTCGAAACACAACAACATGTTCAGCATCAACCCGCAACAATTGCTGACAATGTTCCAAATGCTATGTTCGATGAAAATACGTTTGTAAATCCCTTTGCTACTCCATCCGCAAGTGATGTGAATCTTCATCCTACAATATGTGGATTCCATAAAACATGCATACGTTTTCCAACCAACCCTCATGAATATTAATGGACTAAGGATCACCCTCTGGAAAACAAGTGTTCGGAGATCCTCTCGACAGTTTTGACAAGGAATCAACTGCGATCTGATGGTGACATGTGCATGTACGCTCTAACGGTAAGCACTGTGGAACCCAAGAATGTCAAAGAGGCTATGACCGACCCTGCATGGATTGAATCAATGCAAGAAGAGCTTCTTCAGTTCAAAAGGCTTGATGTATGGGTGTTAGTTCCTCTTCGGATAACATAAAACTCTTACGTTGAAATGGTTATTAAAAAACAAGCATGATGAAGAGAACACGGTCATCTAAAACAATATCTGTTGGTTGTGTGAGGGTACGCACCATGCAGGATGGAATCGATTTTGAAGAATCTTCGACTCCTGTTGCTTAGGAACTGGAAGCTTCGGATAATTTTTGCATATGCTGCACACAATCGTTATTGTGTCTCAATATGGAAGTGAAAACTGCTTTCTTGCCATGGTACGCTAAAGAAGACATGTACGTGTGTCAACTGAAGGTTTCATCGAATTTTTACTGAATCATCCAAGCCCATGTTACAGTTAAGACGGCACCTATAATGGGTTTAAAGCAAGAATAAGGCATTGGTACGATGAATTGTCAACATTTCTCCTACAGAATCACTTCTTCAAAGGCACAATTGATCCAACGTTGTTTATACGACGCTTCGACGATGACATCTTAGTGGTACAGGTCTATGTTGATGATATTATCTTTGGTTCTACACACCCTAGGTATACCCAACTATTTTCTGACCTCATGATAAAGCAGCTTCGAAATGTTCAATGATAGGGAAATGCCGTTTTTCCTTGGTTTAAATGTTAACTGATCCACCGTGGATCTTATAATACCCAGGGTCCAACTACGTGTTAGAAATCCTTATAAAAAATATGGAATGGAACTTTTGATCCCGTTGGTACTCCTAATGGAGATCAAAAGACAAGCTTGACTTGATTAAAAATGGGTCTCCAGTCGATGCAACAAAATATCGTAGCATGATTGGTGACCTAATGTATCTCACATCAAGTAGATCAGACATTGTACATGCTACATGTTTATGTGCTCGGGTACCAGGCCTAAGCCATCCGAGAAGCACCTCAAGGAGGATAAAAGGATCTTTTCGTATCTCCGGGGAAAACGTTAATACGGGTCTTTGGGTATACGAAGGATTCTGGTATTGAAATAACCGGATTTTCAGATGCTGGACTATGCGGATGTAAAGACACCTTCAAGAGTACTCCGGTGGAGCTCAATTCTTAGGCAAAAAGTTGGTTAGCTGGTCCTCAAAGAAACAAGACTGTACTGCGAGGGGAGTGATTGGGGGAGCTGTTCTACAGGGAAGCAAGAATAATG
>BQNB010006674.1:0-45949 GCA_026074375.1 Tanacetum coccineum | reverse complement strand
ATCTTAGGAAGAAGTATCGCCTAACTCTTAAGAATGATATGCCGCCTCGAGATAAGAAATCATTGCATTGAATAAACAAACCAACGTTCTAATCGGGTTAATGATGGCTAATACAGATTTCTTATATTTGGCTCAACCGCTCTTTTATCTTCTGTTAATTTGCTTGCGTATGTTTTTGTGTCTTGAATATGTTTTAGTCACCACAAAACCCGTGACAGTCTCTCAGACTGAAAACCCGCCTTATCCGTTAGATTTAGGATTAACGTAAGTTTAGCATAGGTTTAACATAGATTAGTACTAACTTAGATTAGAAAACCAAAGTATTAATAAATTGAAAGGTTATTTCTCGCTCTTAGTGATCGACACCATACTTACCACGAAACTCCTATCGATCGGGTACACTGCCCGTTAAAGTGTTGTTTTTGTTTAAGCCGGCAAAATATAAATTTAAAACTTAAAATTATAAAAATAACACCACACAATGACACATCATAATACCTATGGTAAACGTTAATACCTTTGTGTAAAAATTAATACCCAAATATATATTCAACCAACCACCCCTTTTTATTGATAAGAAATTTAAGTAGAATAGTCCTCAATTGAGTACTATCCAGTACAATTATAAAAGAAATAGAGTAATCCCAAAATGGATGTTACTTAAAAATTACAGAACTTACACAACACACTTGCTAATCACACGATTACAAGATGTAAACAACAGCTCAAGAAGCTCTTAACAATATGAACTAAAATGGGAGAGAGAAAAAGATGACTAAAATAATGATAATGATATCCAAAGCCAGGGCGGGTGGTATATGCTTAATTACACATACCATTTTCCATTAAAAATGGACTTAAATGACTAAAAACGTACCAAAAATACATTGTATTTGTATGTTTTGCATTTGAATTGTGCAGGAAACGGATATTTAAGAAAAGGACGAAAAACAAAGCCAAAAACGACAAAACTGAGCACGGAATGGAAAAGTGTGAAAAGACGAAGTCAAATCGAAGCCAAAGTCAGTCAAAGTCAAAAAGTCAACCCCGACAAAGTCAAAAGTCAACCAAATTCAGAAAATACAACTTGAGGGACTAAAATTGCCAAACCTCAAGTTGTATTACAAGAATAAGAAGACAAGGGCTGAAATTGGAAATTGGGGGAAGTATAACTTGAGGGGCCAAAGCTGCCAACTTATCCAAAGCTATTTTTCCCGCCCAACAAAACCCCAGATACAACTCACGGGTGTCGTCCCATTCTTTTACCCTGCAAACCATTCAACACCCTGGATAAAACACTTCCCCCTCCTCCACTATCTCCCCCCAGCTTTATAATTGCCATGTTGGCAATCCCTCGCCATTTCCAAGTAATTTCGATGGCTAGATTGACTCAAAAAGAAGCACAAGAAGATTGAATGGATGAGATTACTTTTATCAAGTCTCTCACACAACAAAAACACCCTAGAAAGCTCCCACAAAGGAAACACAAGCTGCAAGTTCAAGAAGAGAAGACTTCGGCTATAAATAGAGCCTTTTGTAAGCCTTGGAGACATGTTAGATAATCTTAGCTTATCTTAGTTTTATTGTAATTTTTAAGTCATTTTAGCATTTTATTCAGTTTATTTTACTACCTTGTACTCTTTTTACGAATTAATGAAAGTTTGAAGTTTATGAGTTAAAAAGTCAAGTTTTTAAATTCAACTGCTTAAGTGTTTGATTTGAGTTTAAAATGTGTTAAGAAGCTCTCACTCAAGCTTATTTATAAGCTGTTTTCATTAAGTAAACTAAAAAGGCTAAATAGTTAAGAAAAAGTAAAAAAAAAAAGTCTCACCTCAAATATACCATAGCTTATGGATGATAAGCCAGTTCTGGATGGGCTTATGGACTCTCACTAGCTTGTTTTATACAAGCTAGAGCTTGTAGACTCTTTGTTTAACCCTGTTTTGAGCAAGGGAGTTGTAAGTTTTTATTTTTCTTATTTTGCTTATTTACTGTAGAACTGCTTATTAGTGCTTATTTGTTACCTATATTTGCTTATTTATGCTTTATCATGATGTTTAGTGCTTATCTTGCTTAGTTGTTAGTTTAAAAGTCCAAAATTGCCAAAGCGCAGAGTCAATACAGATGAATCAGCAGTCAAGACCGGACCCGGAACTGAAAAATACAATTGGGATGCAATCTAACCCAATCTGATGGCCCGAAAGCCCAATAGTATAAACTACAGAAGACTGTGAAACTGTTTAAGGAAGCCCCGAATCCTAAAGCCATGTACGCCAATCCGAGCCTTTGTAACACACAAAACCCCTTCAATAACCCTTATTGGCTTTAAAAACCCAGTAACATAACCTCACACCTATTAGGTCCCAAACCCAAACCATTGGCCCAATACAACCCAAGCTAACGAAAAAAGCCTCATTAGTCCTTTTTAACAAAACAAATAGCGAAAAAGTAGTCATTATTTGAAAAGATATTTTATAAAAGAAAAATGGTAAAATAAAGGGAAGGACTAAAACTGCCAAATGGCATTTCTTTTATTAGTTATAAACAGCAGGGACCAAATTTGCAATTTGCCAAAACTCCTTTTAACTCTTTTAGTTATAAAACGATGGGGGCTAAAGTTGACACTTTCCAAACTTGTTTTATAACTATTTTCGGCTTAAACAAAGTGAAAAGAGAAAGAAAGTTGGGGGGGCATTCTTGCCTCTTCCCCAATCTTCTCTTTTAAACCTGCTAACCACCCCTGTACACACCCCGTACCCGCCAAAATCAAACCACCCCTTTCCCACGGTTTTCTTGCAATACCACTCTCCCAAGTACCCTTACAGCTCACCCCTCACCTCTTCCCACCTTACCCTGCCCCTATAACCCTCTCCCTGGCACAAACACACAACCCCGTACCCCCCTTCAATGGTGAGATGGTCTACAAGGCATATGGAGGGCTGGGATTGCTTGGATTGCTTCCTACTCTCACAACAAACACATCCCAAGTCCAAGTGAAGACTCTAAGCTGCTATAAAAGAGAAGAGAACAAGCCAAGAAAAAAATCATCCCGTTTTTACTTTTCTTAGTTTAAAATTTGATTAAGCTTGCTTTATAATCATTGTACTCAGTTTCTTTTTAAGTTTTTATTGTAATTTTTTCAGTTTTAATAAAAGTTAAGTGTGTTGTGAAAATTGCATTTGTCGAAATTTGAAATATCATTTAAGCTGTTTAATTCTGTTTAACTTGTTTAAACATGTGTTAAGAGTTATTAAAACTCACTTGTAATCACTTATCTCACCCCTTTCTTCACTAAAATCAGTTAAAAATCGATTTTTATATAAATAAGGGAGTGTTTGGTTTAACCCCAAAATGGGTCAATATGGGTTTATCATGGGTCAAGCTCACTCAGCCAACTTTGGCTGAGTGTGTAGGCTTTATTAGGCAACTTAAATCACCACTTTTAGTTTGGAAATAAATTTTTAAGTGTCTTTTGGTTTCTGTCAAAATTTGAATAAGCATAATTGAGCTTAAAGGCTCAAGCTGCTTATGCAGCTTAAGCACACTATTTGTGTGCTTGTTGTTGTTGTTTCTAGCAATTTACCAAGCCCTTGTGCTGTCCCTTTTGGTTTGACCAAGTATAAGTCAAGTTTAGCTTTGTCATGATCTTTGAAATCCCTCAAGTTTAAGCCCCATTATCAGCAGCTTTAATTAAGCCCTAAGCTCTCAAATTTTGAAAATAAGCTCATTGGCCACCCTTTTTAATCTGTTTGTGCTTGGACTTGGCTAATAAGCTCTTTAGAGCTTATTGCATAAGCTAAAAAAGCCCCCTAGCCACTGTGTTGCCCTCCCCTGGTGCTAGACTCCAAATTCAGCCCCTTTTATCTAGCTTATTTTGTATTAAGCCCTGAGTTATTTTAGCTTTTATTTATAGCTTATTAGTTGTTCTTTAAGTCCCCAAAAGCTTATAGCTTATCTAGCTTATTTAGTTAGCTTATTTAGGCCTTAAAGTCACCATTTTTCTGTTTTCTTTTAAAACTGTCAATATAGCTTATTTGCATATTAGCTTATTTTAGGGCTTATTAAGTGACCTAGCTTATATTTAGGGTACCCTTAGGTCTAGTAGCTTATTCAACTAGTTTCTAGCTTATTTTGCAGCTTAAAACCTCAAAGAAAAAGCAAATAAGCTCATAAGCTTAATAAGTTTCTGTCAGCCCCATAAGCTCACATTTCTAGCTTATTTAGTTCACTTCAGCTTATGCCCCTTTTACAAAAGTTACTCCCCTCAAGCCCCTTAACAAGTTTTCTTTTATAGCTTTTTGATAATAAGCACTTTGGACCCTCCTTGTAATCGGGGTCCACTTCAGGGACCATTTGTGTAATTTTGTCTTTTATAGTTAACATTGTTAGTCCCTGTGGTTAGTTAGCCTGTTACCCCGTTAGTCCTTGTGTCCTTTTCACTGTTAGTCCCTTAGGTTAACTTTAGTTAGTTTATTTAATTTAATTAATTTAAATTAGGTTTAATTTTAATTAGTTTAATTACTTTTAATATAAACAGTAAAATTTGGGCATTTTTATATTTTTAGAATTGTTAACTTTTTCTTTATTTAATTTTATTTTTTCAGAATTTTTATAACTTTTATTTTTTGTCTTTTTCTATTTTCTTAGTTTTAATTAGTTTTTAATCTTTAAAAATTCATAAAAAATCCAAAAATTAATAAAAAAATATTTTTCTTTTTTATAAAATTTTCTTTTGTCATTTAGTGTCTAGGAAAAATATAAAATTTAGTATAGGCTTAATTTTTCTTAAATTTCAGTCTTAGACCCGTTTTACCGGGTGCGTTTTACCGTTTCTTTTCGTTTTACATTCAAACGACCTCCGTTTTAGTTCTAGTTTTCTTTATTTTTCAAATTAAGTTAATTAGAATTTAATTTTGATTTTTAATTTAATTTAGCATTTATTTTCTTAATTTTTAGTATTTAGGTTTCCCGATACCTGATTCTGTTCCCCGTATTTTAGTATAGATTTAATTTTAGGATTTCCCTATAACTAATTTTGTTTCCCGTAGTTTTTAAGATCCCCATTTCCTATATTTGTTTCCCGTAGATTAAATTAGGTTTTATTTAATTAATTTTAGTTGTAATTATATCAGTGTTTCCATCATATATTCTCCATCATTCAATTTCTCATCAAACCAGGATTACTTTCAATTGCAGCCTCGTTGGGACATACGACCCGGGAATATCTCTTCCGGAATCTTTTTATAATTGATTCATTCTTATATATTTAATCTCTTTGTGTAGATTTTGACCTTTTGCCTTGGTTAAGGGCATTTGGTTGAGATTTGCATTTGTGTTATTTTATATGTATACTATTTGACGAATCAAATACTAAACACCTGAAAATGATACTCGAAAAGGTCAACATAAAGTTGGTGAGCTCGTAGGTTTAGAGTAAAACCCAGTTGTTGTGCCAATGTTTTAAGTGGATCCTCGAACCGAAGTTCGTGGAATGAGCATCCGTTTTGCACCAACCGGATGGTGTCGGATCGAAGAGGCACCACATTGTTCCCTTCAGGGAGCTCAATGGTGTTCCTATAGCCCTCGTGGCTAGGTTTGGAGTAATCTCCAAGAGTATGAATAGGATTTTCGTCCCCCATGGAGGTCAACGAAAATGATTTACGAAACAAATAACACAAAGAAAAAGATAGACTACGAGAAAGCTAATATACTGAAAATAAAATCTCACTTGTAAGGATTCAAGCAAGTAGACCTAAGTTAAACAATGGTTGAAACCTAACTATTCCCTGGCAGCGGCGCCAAAAACTTTGATGCGGGTCTCGTAAAGACTTCACAAGAAGTTTTACAATCCCCTAGGCAGAGTACCTAACCGTTGTAGTGTAGTAAGGCAAGACTCAGGGGTTGTTATCGTTCTCTAAGGGAATAGGTTGGGAAGGTTCAATCAAGATCTAACAAAGGTCTATGAGGTTAAGCGAAGATTCTTTTTGTATTTTTATTTTATAGAAAGCAGGTAAAATCATGGTTTGAGAGGTTTGGTTTATTTTATCTAATTAAACTAAATTATAATCTAAACTAATTTGGTGATAACTTATATAATAAACGAATGTATTTACTTAGTCATGCACTTCTCCTTAGATTGCTTCTTCTAATCCTGTTGCTTTGTCATACGTCTATGTAATATTTCGTTAAGGCAACACACAAGTAAGGTAGTATGAAGACTATTACAAGGCCTCTAAGAGTATATTAAATGCAATTGAAATATCTTAAGATGGATCAACCATATTAGGGGTAAGGTAGTATAAAGATTGTTACCGATGATATCCTTTCTACACACTCGCGTTTCCCTAGATGTCTATGCCAATTTAATATCTTATGGCTAGTTATTTCTAAAGCCTAACGAGCAATCCACACAAGCAAGCAAAATTAAAAGGATCTACAAATCTAAGTTTCATGCAATTATAGTAATTTACTAATGATCCTAGCCTAGCATGTTATAAGAAGGTAAAGAACAACATTCAATCAAACAATACATAATCCTATTGAAAGATTAAAAGGATAGATGAACTTTACTTGATTAAAACATCATTCAAAGACTGTTACAATAGGGTTTTGAGGCCCTAAAGACGGCCTAAAAGTACCAAAACTTGGAATATAAAAGTTAGGGTTCGTCTCCCAAAAGTTACACACTAAAAACCCTAAAATCGGTTTTATATATATAGGAAAAGCGGTGTGACGGCGTCGTGTTGTAATCCTGATACCGTCACCACGTCGATTCTTTTAGAGCCTTTTTAAATCGGCTACGTTTTGACGCCGGCGCCAAATCTCTGACGCCGTCATCTTTAAAGTCCTGACGCCTTCGCTTGGGATTCGCGACACCGTCTCCATGCACTCTATGCACAGTTTTTTTAAGGGATTTGGTGTAGAGTCGTAGTCTTGTCTGTTTCTTCTCCAAATGAGCCCAAGTCAAGTGTATTTCCTCCAAAAGCCATCCAAGTGCTGAAAACATGAAAACAAATGATTAAGCACATAAACTGGGCATATTTGCATGATTTAGGGGGTTAAATAACTCTAAAAAAGTGTATAAATACTCCTCGTCACATTTAAATCTGGAATCCTATCACATAAGAAATTCGTAAATTATAAAGCACAATTAATTGGATATTCTATCGTAATCGAAAAACTAGGATATTATCTATTTTCTTAAACTACTCACATTATCATGCCTAATTTTGACTACATCAATCATTTGTTCATCAATATAATTTCTCTTCTCAATCTCTGGATCTAAATCCACATTCTTATGATTACTAAGATCTAATGGTTCATTTAAATCATTTAATTCAAGAAAAATCTCTCAATATTTGGGGTCTTGTGATCTATTTAAAATCGATGCTTCACCCATTAGTCTAGCCTCTAAATCAAGTTCTATTCGCTCTCTGAATCCTAACACATAAACTTTCTTATATATGTTACTAGTAGGACTATCACTTTTAAATACTATTTTGATTCCCAACTTTTAAAGCAATTTTTCGTTTAAATACATTAATTTTAGCATGAGCAGTAGACAATAATGGTCTTCCGAGGATCAATGGAATCTTGATGTCCTCGCATCAGCTAATCAACAAATAAAGTCTACTAGGAAGCTATATTTATTAATTCTAACTAACACATTTTCTACTACACCCTTAAGATGTTTTATAGTTTTATCAACCAATTCAATGATTAATTTAGTAGGGGTTAATTTACCTAAACCTAGTTTGGTAAAGGTCGAATAAGGCATAACACTAACATTAGCTCCGAAGTCAGCTAAGGCCTTATCAGAACATATATCATTAATTTTGCAAGGTAAGGTAAAATTCCCTGGGTCTTTGATGACTCAAATCATATTGACATTTATTACCTTATTTTTCCTAACTAACTTACCCCTTTTTTTAAATTTTGCATGAATTGATTACATTATTGCTTAAAGTTGTTAATTGTAGTAATTACGGAGTGTTTGTAAAGACAAGCTAAAAGGCGCACATTTTGAAGCTTAAACGATGATATTTGAAGATTACTTATTTCTAGCCCCATACACCGTATCCAACAAAGAAGATACCACATATCAGCTCCTGGACTTCATAAGAAAACGTGCATACTCAATTCCTAATATGGCGTATCCTACTGCCTACATACGTCGTATCCAGTCTGGATAAACAATCAAAGATCCTGTAATAAATATAAAGAAGGAAAGATATATTTGATTGATTGTGAACGTAGCGCGCACTCTAATGAAATTAACCCTATACGCACGTATTGACTCATTCAATACGGCGTATCCACCAATTTTCAAAGCATATAAATAGAAGACTCAAAAACGAGCTTTCAGTGTGCAAAATCATATTCTCTATACCATACACATAAAAGTCAATTTTCTGAAGTGAAGAAGAGCAGCCAAGGTCAACCATTGATCATGATTCCATAGAAGACACCGTGTAATTTCTATACTCTTGTAATCATTTAATTTTTGGTATCGCTCGGTAAAACGTTTAGTTTACCTTGGTTAATTGATCACGCTTGTATAATTACAATGGTTATGGGCTAATACCCTCGGGTATTAGCCATCTTAATGAAGATTTAATGTTTGGTTTGTTTTAATCCGATTGCTTAATTTATCGTTGATTGTTTAATTATGTTTATCACCTAATACTTGTCTACGTGTTTGAATATGCGACCTATCATTCAACTGGGTCTAGTGATACTGACCAAGTGATCTAGATACTGGGATAGCTCTCCATATCGTGTTTTATATTACTGGACCAATATGATCACAAATAATGTTCTATCTTTGCCTTTAAATTATGAGCTTAGTTGGACCGGCAGGTGACCCGTATGTTTCAACAAGTATGTTCTTAATTAATTGGTAAAGACTTGAACAGTGAACTACCAGTATATAAAATACCGTCAAACAGTAAGTGGGTAAAGTCCCGATGGGCTAGGGTTTAACAAGATCACCATTGCTTTAATCCCTAGATAGATTATAATTAAACTAAAAGGATGCTTTATGCGGATACGTTAATTGTGATAGGATTCAACGTGTCTAGGTCTTAGGATGATGTCCCGCCTAAGTCTTAAGAATGATATGCCGCTTCGAGATAAGTAATCATTGCACTAAACAAACAAACCAACATTTAATCGGATTTAATATGGCTAATACAGTTTTCTATCATTTGGCTTGTACCGCTCTTTTATCTTCTGATTATTTTCTTGCATGTTTATTGTGTATTGAATTGATTAATGTTACAAAAAACTATTTCTAGTCTCTTAGGTAGAACCCCTCCATTATTCTTAGAACTGGTTTAGCTAGGTTTAATCCAAGTGATTATAGGGGGGGCAGAATTATACTTGATTAATTAGATGAACTAAAATATGAATAGAATGAAATATAGGTGTACGACTCGCTTTAGTGTTCGACACAACAGATAACTTTACCATGGAAACTCTACAACTCGATCGGGTACACAGAGCTCCCTCGTTAAAGTGTTGTTTTAGGATCATACGTAAGTCAGCTAAATCTTAAAATTTAAAATTCGCGTTAATTAATAAATAGCACTCGCGCGCTCCAGGGTCACTCTCTTCTATTGATTACCTAGTTTTAAAATTTTATATTTAGTCCGGTACTTATCCTAAAACAACACTTTTAACGGGCAGTGTCAACACAGAACGGGTGGAATTGAGTAGCGTAAGTAGGGTTTGTCGAACACTAATTGAGCCGAGGTCTCGTTATTTTTATTCTATCTGTATTTTAGTTAATCTAATTAATCTCAGTTACATTATAATTACTTGTTAAACTATGGTTAAACCTAGTTACTAATGATAATGGGGGGGTTTTTGCCTGCTGATGAGGATGGCATATGTTTTATGGAGACAATAATAATTTCCAAACACAATATAAGCATGCCAAGAAGATAATCAAAAGAATAAAAAGATAGAGTACAAGCAAATGTTAAAAAACTGTATTAGCTATATTAAATCTGATTAAATGCTAGTTTATTTGTTTAGTGCAATGATTACTTATCTCGAAGTGGCATATCATTCTTAAGACTTAGCGGGACATCATCCTAAGACCTAGACACATTGAATGTTGTCACAATTAACGTATCCGCTTAAAAAATCCTTTATATTAATTATTTCTATCTGGAATTTAAGAATGGTGATCTTGTTAACCCTTAGCTTATCGGGATTTACCCACTTACTGTTTGATTGAATCTTATATATGTGTTAGTTCACTGTTCCAGTCTTTACCAATCTATATCTGTGTTTATAACTTAACTTTAATTGCATATTTAAACAAAGGTAGAGGTTCTCCTGTTTAAATAGATATAAACAAAGGTAGAGTCGAACTCATAACCACATGCTCATACTCGATAAATAGATATAAAGACATGATGAAAGCTCAAGTACACGTTACAAAGTCTTCCGCTACTCTGATACCCAATGTCCTCCTTGAATTTATGAAGTATTCAAGATAAAGCATATCAAGGGAGATTGTTAGAAAGCTTTCAAGACAAAGAAAAGTATGCGCATGTTGGTCCAAAATAACATGTTAATACAAATAATGTCTAAAAAAGTAATTTATATTTTTCGACCTCTCGATATTTTGATAATAACAAAATATAAAAACGTTTACGATAAAATTAAACATTTATAAATTACTAATCATAAAATTCTATTTCTAAGATTAATCATTTAAGGTATGGATAAACAAATCATTAAACATGATTAGTGATCAAAAAAATATTTTTCTTAAACCTTACATTTCTACAAAAGTGTATTTACTAAAATATATACACACAATATTTATTCATAAAAGAAATGTTTTATTAAAACTATAAATTTGAAATCAGATTTTTCCCCTCAAAATGGAAGGTTCCAAAACAGATAACACATTCCCCACTAAAAGATAAAAAGAGGAGCGTACTTTATGGCGGACCCCTTATAGGCCTGTGGGCCCCCTAACATATTAAGGACCGCCAGCAGAGTAACGGCTCTTTTTGTCTCCTATAAATACTAGGCCACCCCATCTGAAAAACACAACCTCTTGCCACGAATTTTCTCAGATCTACTTTTCTCTCTTTTTTCTTTCTTTCTCAAACACATATCTTGATCACTAACATATCTTGATCTTGTGTTAAGTGATTAATTCCCTCTTCCTCCCTTTTTCTAATCAAGTGCAAGAGAAGAACAATCGTATTCATCTAGAAATGAATTGTTATCAAGTGATCTCTTTCCTCCTCCTCAAGATCACAAATCTTTATTATATTTTCTTCGTCGTGTTGTGTAAATTAGATTGTGAGTAGATCCAATAGTGTAAATTGTTATAACAACCCAAGAATTTTCATCAAATGCAAAACCTATTTTACTATTATCACAATTATACGGGGAAATTTTTCGCTTTATTACATTACTTGCATTGTCAATATCTCAGTATACAAAGTAACTTGCATAACTAAAGTAGACGAGCTCACGCAACCTATCTATGGCAATCCTGTCTTCATATATGTCAAGCAAACATCACAATATGTCAAGTCAATATCATCATATCCTTATTACAAAGTACATTATTCCTATAATGTACCATTCGCAACGTTATATCAAAACGGGCTTTAAACCGTTATCATATACCTCTAAACCCTAAATTCCATGAAAGGTTAATATCTAAAGTGAATGTACAAGCTACTAAAGCATATATACAAGTAATATAACATTTCATTTGAAATATAAACTCCCTCCAAGTCAAGTACAAGTTTTCAAAGCACAATGTACAAGTCATTAAGCATGACATCTAAAATAGCCGTTTTACCTCCGTTTTCATTCTAATTTCTTCACCATCACTTGTGTACAAGATACTACACTCAATATACAATGTGTAAACCCTAATTATTCTATTCATAAACTTTCATACACATTTTTACTCTTAAAACCCTAATACAAAACTCAGAAACCCTAACCCGAACTAAATACTACACTATGCCCCATTTCTTCATTTTTATCCATTGTAAACCTAAACCAATACTCAAATAAGTTGTAATAACTTAATTTACAACATTATCAATCATATACAATCATCATTTCATCATTTTACTTCAACTATATGCAAATTAAATCTGAGAAACCCTAAACGTACCTAAATGGATCATTTGACTCGTTTACTCGTTTTAAACCATTTCAATCTTGAACAACCAATCAAATACCATTGTAAACTTATAAAATGAGTTTAAAAATCATTATATATCATTTACTTGGCAATGTGCAAGAAATCAAAGCCTAGAAAACCCTAACGAATCAAATATAAACCCTAATCCAACCCGCGGCTTATTTATTTCATTTTGACCCATTTTAACTTAAACCAATGATCAATCCTCATTGATAATCTATTATACAATTCCTAAGATCAATATGCTATCAACCTTGATCCATTATACACGAATTATAAGCAAAGACAGCCAAAGAAACCCTAAACGAGCCCTATGTGAACCCGCGTCCTTATTTATTCAATTTCAACCCGTTTTAAACCAAACCACTTGCTAACTTTTGTTAATACTTATTATTACAAACCATGAGAACATGTTTTAAACATTTCTTGATCAATGTGTTCGAAATATTGGTCAAAGAATCGAATTCGAACCCTATAATACCAAAACAGACCCGCGGCTTGTTTTGCTTGCATTTTGACCCATTTTGAACTCTTCTTTGCACACAAGCACCTCCATGACTCACCCACATGTCTCCCAAGCTACTTACCCACCTGCTTAAGCCTTCCCATGGCCAAAATCAAAGCCACATCTCTTCCTTTTTAACCACAACAGCCGCGGCATGCTCCCATGGTGTCCAACACCTTCACTCTACATCCTAGACCTCCACAACTCCTTTCATAGCCTCAACACATCATATTCTAGCTCTTACACATGTCTTGATCAGATCATAGAAGTTCCTTAGCCCTCTTGGTCTCATTCAACTATAAATAGAAGCATAAACCTTCACTTCATTCTCATCCCCCACTCTCTTATCTATAACCCATATAAGGCAGCAATACTTTGCTCCAATAAGTGCTAAGAAGATCTAAGAACAAGAAACAAGCGAAGCTTTGAAGATTTGAAGCCCCAGGAATAAGATACAAGGCGTACGAGTGGAAATACTACCCGAAACGACCCATTTCCACCATTTTTGCTCCTTGAAGCTCAAACCCAGGTTCTAGATATTATACTTCTGCTCCTACACTCTTATAATGTTCATATGATCCTAAATATACTCTTGTTAAAGTTTCATAACTCAATTCATGCTCATTTTCCGTTTTGATCCAAAACCGTACACCCGAAACCCTAATTTCGCGTTTTTCTTAAAACTAAATGTCATAATGGTTAAATGTTATTATCCTAGCATGCTTAACTAATGTTAAAATAACCACTTTATTGATTATTGAAGGAATTTGAACTTAAAACCCGCGCGTTTACGTTTTGAAACCCTAATTTAACCCGTTTTGCTTCCTAGCCTAACGAATCGTTATTTTAAACTTGCGTTACGTTAAAACTTCATATTTTAGTTTATTATAACTTATAAATATCTTTTGAAATGTTAAAATAAGCTTGCATGGCAATTTGGACATGTTTTGTAATTATAATCCATGCAAGGGGTATATAAACTAAAGGGGCTGAATATGTCATTTTATCAAAGTTATAACTATAGGGGTCTATTATGTCACTTTCCAAAGTACAAGGTTTACTTTGTATATCTTTTAAAATTGAAGGACAAAACTCGTAAAAGTGCAAACTCCGAGGGTATATTTTGCCACTTTTCAAACTCAAGGGTCTAAAATGTAACATTTTGAAAAAGTATAAAATCATGTTTAAAACCTTACAAGACATAACTTTAATTAACGCTTCTCGTGCTTAACATTTCCAAATATTGATTAAAACGCTTAAAACTGATTATATCGTATCATAATACTAGGGAGCTTCATATTAAGAGGTTTCATCTTGATATTACGTTCTGACTGAGTTGTTGGGTTTACGATTTAAAGTGCCCTAGCTCCTCAAACGTTTACTGAATGACTTCTGAATTATGATGGCCTGAACGGTGATACAATAATTCCAAACTTTCCAATCAAACTCATAACAATATTAGACTCTCTGAACTAAAGTTCTAGAGTACAATCTTCCTAAGACTCAACATATTTACTCAGGTTGCGTGACGTGGCTGTTTATTATCATTTTGCTATATTGTAAAAATGGGGGTGTTACACTAGCCAAGTATAAGAAAACTGTATTAATGATTATTAATCCAATTAGAACGTTGGTTTATTTATTTCGTGCAATGATTACTTATCTCGAGGCGGCATATCATTCTTAAGACTTAGGCGGTACTTCTTCCTAAGACCTACATACGAAGAATTCTGTCACAATTAAACTTATCCGCATAAAGCATCCTTATTTGCTGATTATAATCTATCTTAGGGATTAAAGCAATGGTGATCTTGTTAAACCCTAGCTCATAGAGACGTTACCCACTTAATGCTTGAAGCCAATTCATACACTAGTAGTCCACTAACCAAGTCTTTACCAATTAATTTAGAACGTACTCGTTGATCCTAAGGGTCACCTGCCATTCCAACTAAGCTCGCAATCTAGAGGCAAAGATAGGTTATCACTAGATGGAGTTGAATAATAGGTCGCATACAAAAGCACGTAAACCAGTATAAATTGATAAACATAAATAAGCAATCGATGATAAATTAAGCAATCGAGATAAACAAAACCAAAAATTTAAATCTTCATAATAATGGCTAATACCCGAGGTTATTAGCCTTCAAACGTCATAGTCAATACAAGAGTAATAATTTAGCCAAGGTAAACTAGCCGAGTTAACAAATTGTTGGATCCCTTGGTGAATAGATCTTGAACCTTTAGCTTGCAAAGGGTTTGTTACTTTAGATAAATTTAAAGCAACAATAATGAAACACTGATTGAACACTATTGATTTTGCAGAAATTAATCAACAATGCTAAGAAGAACAGTATTAAGCAAACACAAGAGATCTTCTATCAAACTCACACTTTATTTTATAGCTTGAATCTTCCTTGATTACAAACTATGATTTCTAATTGATCTCTATTGATCTATATTTTCTAACTATGCCTAGGGTTCCTTTTATACACCAAGGAAACCCTAATGGGCTTTACAAAACGCGTATAGAGATAATGCATATCCTTTCCTAAGATATCTCATGCATATCTTTAACTCTAACTATCTTCTGCATAAGCAGACTTAACTTAAATAAACGCGTACTAACTTTAACTATCAGTATTATACATCTTTATATTGTCTAGTATATAAAACCTATAATACACTACCTGGTACTTTAACCTTGCTAAACTCGTTCTACTTGTACCTAATATGTGTACTAGCAGAACTAACTATATTACTAACAGAATTAAGTCTAGAGTACTTAATTCCTAACAATCCTCCCCTAAACTTGAACTTCACTTGTTAACTTCAAGTTTCTTCAGTTTTCTTCAGTTTGAGCTTTTGAGGATTGCATCAAAACACTTCTTTAATCTGCTCTTTGATGATCTTGAACTCTTTTGTATTCTTGGTCATCTTTAACTTCCTTTAGCTTTCAATCCTTGTCAGAACCAATTATCACCTCTACATCACATCTACACAGCAACATCCAACTAAGTTGGCTTTGTAGTTTTTGGCAAACTACCAGCCATCAAAGGATTTGATATTTCTTTACCATGAGCCGTTTGTTATGGACTAGTCAATGCTTCATTGCGATAACAAGGTGCATTGATAACCTTATAGTTTTTAGCAAACTATCAGCTATCAATGGATTTAGGATCTCTTTACCAGTAGCCGTTCGCTCTGAAGTAGCCAACTCTTTGTTTTAAAGACATGGTGAGTTGATTACCATACAGTTTTAGGCAAACTGTCAGCCATCAACGAATTTGATATGTCTTTACCATGAGCCGTTTGCTACCTGAAGTTATGGATTCAACATGGCTCTAATATCACATGTTGAATCCATTTGCCCATCTAGGATATAATAACATTGAATAACATAATATGCAACGGAATAAACAAGAACATCAATGTTATGAACTAGGTTTTGTATTCAAATGATTTCCCTATTACCCCAACTATAACTTCGGGTTACACCACTAACTAATAACTATATAACTATCTAACTACTAGCTATTGTGTACACACACACACTTTTGCTATTCGACTCTCATCAGTTGACCTTTTCTATGGTTTTCTAAACCACACGTCTATACCCTTTATATAGAGGGTTTACAAGAAAAACCTAGAGTATTAAGGAAACATAATAACTGATATTCAATGCATATCTTTAACTTTTCAATGCATATCTTCTGCATTTAAATCTTCCAAATATGTAGAATACCAAAGTGTCATATTAAGCCCTTGTTGTTTCATTTATCTTCATATAAGCACATGTAGTTTTGTAATCATCAAATCTGTAGACCCAACACAAATGATACCAAAAACTAAACGATTACAAGAGTATTGAAGATTACAAGTTGTTTCCTATAGAATTAATTGATATGCTCGACCTCTTCTGCTCTTCTTCTCTTATGAAAATTAACTTTTATGGTTTAGGTATCAAAAATATGATTTGGCACATTGAAAACCCGTTTTTAGTTTTTCTATTTATAAGGTCTGGAATTTGATCGATACGGCGTATTAACCGAGGTCGATACGGCCTATTGACTGAAGTCAATACGGCGTATAAGGGTTTCTTGGAGTAGGGACCACGTTTGATATCTTCTAAAATATTTTATTACTATATCTTGAATACGGCGTATAGACTTCTGTGGATATGGCGTATTGATCCTTGTTCCTTTGTGGTCTTTAGTGAAGTGCAGGCACTGATACGCCTTATCTTCCTTGATGGATATGACGTATAGGATGTCAGAACAGTAATCTTCAAATGTCTTCGTTTAAGCTCCAGAATGCGTTCCGTTTTGATAATCTTCACCAAGTACTCCATAATTACTGTAATTCTCAAATACAAACGATTAAGTAACAATTCTTTGCAATAATTATACAAAATGGGTTATTTATATGGGATAATTGATGCTATAAAAATAACATTATTTGATGTCATCACCTATATGTGCATTTACTTTTGCCTTATATATATGATTACTATTGCCTATACTTAAGTTTATTTTGCCTTGAGTTACATTTGTCGTGCCATCACTTTTGACTTACATATAGTTTGCAATTGCTTGATATAAAGATATTTATATAAAAAATTTCTTATCACAACACTATGTCTCACTCTGCTATCCCGATCCCTACTGACTCCACTTGTGAGAGGTTTGGATCATCGACTTCCTTTGTTATCTTATCAGCCATTGAGGCAGAGCTTACGGCTATACCTGTTGCATTACCTGAGACCGCTCTAGAGGCGGTGGCGACCATAGACGGTTCAGTTACTGCTATGTTAGACCTTATTCTCGAGTATGACGCTGAGATTGAGCCATTTGAGGCCCCTCTTTCACCAGATCATGCACCAGTTTTCCCTTTTCATGTCCCCACTTTGCCTGACTATCTGTTGGAATTAAAAGTCTTCTTGATGCTGTTTGGATTCTTCCTGCTCATGTTTGTGTTAATGCTGCTCAGTTGGAGTTAGTACTACTCATGAACTTCAAAGAAAATATGCTAAGTGTTTACTACTACTAGTAGTACAAAGTTAGTACTGCTAGTGAATATTAGTACTGCTAGTACAAAGTTAAGACTGCTCAGTTGAAGTTACTATTGCTAGTGAATATCAAGTTAATGCTGCTAGTTAGTACTGCTTATATGATATGTATTAGTTGTTTATAGAAAATATTTTAGATACTTAGGGAAGTATTGTAAGCCGACTAGGAATCCTTGATGTATAAAAGGAGGGCCTAGGGCATAGAGTTTGATATTATCTTTTTATTATCTTTTATCAATTTCCATAGCTTCAAGGTCTTTGTAACCCTAATACTTTAAGAGTATTCGTATTATTATTAATATTGGAGCTTATTTGTTGAATTGTATGTTCATTACTGTTTCATTGATAATTCTTCTTAATATTAAAGATTAGATTCCGCATAATCTTTAATACATTCAAACATAGTTTCTACTATAGTTATGTTAGATTTATCTAATATAACTAAACCTTAAACAAGCTTAAGGAATTCGATCTATTAAAGTGGGATCAACAAGTGGTATCAAAGCTTGTTGAGAAACTGTGAATAAGAAGAACATGTTTTTGCTAAAAGATATGGATCAAGATTCTGCACACATGGTGGCTATATCTAAAGTTCCCATGCTCAAACCTGGGAGGATTGAACAATATATCCAGATGATAGACTATGCACTGTGGGAAGTCATAGAGAATGGTGCAACCTTGACAAAAACAAAAATTATGGAAGGAGTTATTAGAGAGATGCCTATTACAACTGTTGAAGAAAAGGCTAAGAGAAGATTAGAGGTGAAAGCTAGAAGTACATTAATGATGGGCATTCCCAATGAACATCAGTTAAAGTTTAACTCTATAAAGGATGCTAAGAAGTTGCTGGAAGCTGTTGAAAAGAGATTTGGTGGGAATACAGCTATACGAAAGACTCAAAGGAATCTCTTAAAGCAGCAATATGAAAACTTCACTGCTCCAAGCTCAGAGATGCTTGATCAAACTTTTAATAGGCTTCAAAAGCTTGTGAGTCAGTTGGAGCTTTTGGATTAAAAGCTTTCACAAGAAGACGTTAATCAAAAGTTATTAAGAAGTTTGTCACCTGAGTGGAACATACATGCTGTTGTGTGGAGGAATAAAGCTGATTTAGATATAATGAGCATGGATTATCTCTACAACAACCTCAAGGTGTATGAACCAAAAGTTAAAGTGATGTCTAGCTTAAGTTCAAGCATACAGAACATGGCTTTTGTGTCCTCTTCAAATAACAACACTAGCAGCACTAATGAAGCAGTTAATACTGCTCATAGAGTTTCTACTGCTAGCACTCAAGTTAATGCTGCTAACTTTATAAATATTGATAACTTGAGTGATGCTGTTATTTGTGCATTCTTTGCTAGTCAACCAAATAGTCCTCAACTTGTACACGAGGACTTGCAACAAATTCATCCTGACTCAGAGGTATCCAATGATTCTATTTGTTCAAAATCTTGTTTGGAAACTGTTAAACTTCTTAAATCTCAAAATGATCAACTATTAAAAGATTTAAAGAAATCTGAGTTAATGGTTCTAGGTTATAAGACAGGTTTAGAGCCAGTGGAAGAAAAACTTGAAGTTTATAAAGCAAATGAGTCTATTTAATTACAAGATATTAAGGGCTTAAAATTTGAAATTCATATAGGAGAAATAACTATTAGAGAGCTTAGGAAGAAGCTTGAAATAGTTCAAAAATAAAAAGATGGCATTCAACTTAATGTAGATAAATTTGAACATGCGTCTAAAAGTTTAAACAAGCTCATAGAGTGTCAGATAGTTGACAATTGCAAGAAAGTTTAGGCTATGAAAATTATAATGCACTTCCACCTCCCTACATAGGAAATTTCATACCTCCAACACCTAACTTGTCCTTTACTGGTTTAGATGAGTTTGTTAATAAGCCTGTAGTTGAGAATTGTAAAGCTATGTCTAGTGAAGAAGAGCCTAAGGTAGTTAGAAAATATGATGATGCCCTAAGTATTGAAGAATATGTGTCAGATGATGAGGAAGAGGATGTGTCTCAGCCTAAAACTAAAAAGAAAACTGTTAGGCCTAGTATTGTTAAGAAATAATTTGTCAAATCTAAACAACAAGAAAAAACTGCTAGGAAAATTGTTAAACAAGTTGAGCAATTTAGGCAAAACACTCACAGTCTAAGAGGCAATCAAAGAAATTAGAACAATATGATGTCTCAAAAACTTGGAAGCAATTTTGAGATGTTTAATAAGGCCTTTTACATGTGTGGAAGCTTTGATCATTTGCAGGTTGATTGCAATTACCATCAAAAACAGTTTCAAAATCAAAGGATGGTAAAACCTATCTAGAACAATGCTCAAAGGGTGAATCATCAAAACCTTGCTAAAAAGACTCACCCCTATGCTAAAAAGAACTTAGTTCCAAGAGCAGTACTAATGAATTCTAGTTTAGTATCAATTAATACTGCTAGATAAAATATTTCAAAAGCAACAGTATTGGTTAATATTGCTAGACAAGTTAATACTGCTCACTCAAAAACAACAGTGAATGCTGCTAGACCAATGTCATATCTTTCTAAAACAGCACATTCAACTGTTAAGAGGCCCATTCATAAGAACACAACATTTAAAAACAATAATATTAATCAAAGGGTTAATACTGTTAGGGATAAAAAATTTAATACTGCTAGGCCAAAAGCAGTAGTTAATGTTGTTAAGGGAAATAATTTTAATGTTGTTAAGGCCTCAGCTTGTTGGGTTTGGAAACCAAAGCACAAAGTTTTAGACCATGTTTCTAAACACAACAGTGCATCAATCACCCTAAAAAAGTTTGATTATATTGATGCACAAGGCAGATCCAAGTCAGTGATGGCTTGGGTCCCCAAAAGAAACTGATTTTCTTATCTAATGTGCAGGGCAATCCACAAATGGATTTACAAGATCAAGGAGTGATTGATAGTGGATGCTCAAGGCACATGACAGGGAACATGTCCTATCTTATAGACTATGAAGAGATAGATGGAGGATATGTTGCTTTTAGAGGGAACCCCAAAGGAGGGAAAATCACAGGAAAAGGTACCATTAAAACTGGTAATCTAGATTTTGAAAATGTGTATTTTGTGAGAGAGTTAAAGTTTAATCTCTTTAGTGTCTCACAAATGTGTGATAAAAAGAATAGTGTTCTTTTTATGTCACTGCATTGTAGTGTTTTATCTCAAACTTTAAGTTAATTGTTAAAAAGTAAGTTTTTTACTGTGAGTTCTAGAAAGAACAATATGTATAGTGTTGATTTAAAGAACATAGTTCCTAAAGGAGGTTTAATTGCTTTTTACATCGCCCATCTGATGAATTGAAACTTTGGCATAGAAGGCTAGGTCACTTAAATTTTAAAACCATGAATAAATTGGTTAAAGGAAATCTTGTAAGAGGTTTACCTTCCAAACTTTTTGAAAATGATCAAACCTGTGTTGCTTGTCAAAAGGGAAAGCAGCACAGAGCCTCTTGTAAGTCCAAAACAGAGAACTCAATCAGTCTTCCTTTACATTTGTTGCATATGGACTTGTTTGGTCCAACATTTGTAAAAAGTCTTATGAAGAAAATGTATTTACCTTAGGGGGTTTTGTCACTGTATGATTTTTGTAGGTTTATTTGGGTTTTCGTTCTATTTAAGCGATGAGACTAGTGGGGGTCATTTCCTTAAGTCCTTTATAAATGGGATAGAAAATCTAGTAGATCATAAAGTTAAGGTGATTAGATGTGATAATGGGACTGGGTTTAAAAACAAAGAGATGAATCAGTTTTGTGAGATGAAGGGTATTTTGAGACAATATAGTGTAGCTATAACTCCTTAACAAAATAGAATTGCTTAGAGGAGAAATAGGACACTAATTGAGGCTGCCAGGACTATGCTAGCTGATTCTAAGTTACCAACTACTTTTTGGGCAGAAGCAGTTAATACTACTTGCTATGTGCAAAATAGAGTGTTAGTAGTTAAGCCTCATAACAAGACCCCATATGAACATTTTCATGGTAGAACACCAACTTTAAGTTTTATGAGACCATTTGGGTGTCCTGTTACCATTCTCAATACCATAGATCACTTAGGCAAATTTGATGGTAAGGCTGATGAAGGTTTCTTTATTAGATACTCTTTGAATAGTAAAGCCTTTAGATTATTCAATAGTAGAACAAGGATAGTGGAAGAAAACTTACATATTAGGTTTAGTGAGAGTACACCTAATGTTGTAGGTAGTGGACTAGATTGGCGATTTGATATTGATGCACTAACAAGAACAATGAATTATGAGCCAATTGTTGCACGTACACAGTCTAATGGTTTTACAGGTACAAAAGTAAGTGATAATATAGGTCAAGCTAGAATGGAGACAGAACCTGTCAAAGATTACATTTTGCTACCATTATGGACTGCTGATCCACCATATTCCCAAGATCCAAAGAGTTCTCATGATGATGGATCCAAACCTTTAAGTGATGATAGAAAGAAGGTTGATGAAGATCCAATAAAATATAGTGAATGTAATGATCAAGAGAAGGAAGATAATGTTAATAACACTAACAAAATCTTGTGTAATCTTAAGACTCATTCCCTTAAAACAAACAACAATTTAACACAAATACCTCTAATCACTGAACGATCAAAAGGTTATCTATCCTCATTTAATTAATCAATTCAAAATGACAACTTTAGCTGAATTTATGATCATACGCGTTGCGGACAACCGTCCTTCCATGTTGGAGAAATCTTTGTATGACTCTTGGAAAAGTCGCATGGAATTTTACATAGAGAATAGGGAGAATGGTACAATGATTCTTGACTCAGTTCAAAATGGTCCACTTGTATGGCCTACTGTTGTTCAAGATGATGGTACTACTAGGAAAAAGACTTATGCAGAACTTTCTGCTACTTAAAAGCTTCAAGCTGATTGCGATTGCAAAGCTACCAATATTGTTCTTCAAGGTCTTCCCCCGGATGTGTATGCTATTGTCAATCATCATAAAGTTGTAAAAGAGATATGGGACAGAGTTAAGCTTCTTATGCAAGGGACGAAATTGTCATTACAAGAAAAAGAATGTAAATTGTATGACAAGTTTGATAAGTTTTCATTTATGAAAGGTGAAACACTGTATCTGTACTACTAGAGATTTTCTCAACTAATCAATAACATGAATGTTATCAATATGTCAATGAGACCAGTTTAAGTGAATACAAAGTTTCTGAACAGTCTTCCACCATAATGGAGTAAGTTTATGACGGATGTGAAGTTGGCAAGAGATTTGCATATAACAAACTATGATCAATTGTACTCATATCTCGAACAACATGAGATACATGCAAATGAAACTAGCTTGATGCGTGAATGATACCAAGATCCTCTTGCATTTGTTGCTAACTACCATCATTCACCTTCTTAACTTAACAACAATCACTTTTAATACAGTCCTACATAGTTTTATCAACAAACATACATGGTTCCAAAAGTTCAGTCTCCTCAACCATACTCACCAATGTTTCCACCACCTCATCCATCACAACCATAAATCAGTCATTCATTCGTTCCACTATCATAATAATATCAGTCTCATCAAACCATATTTGTTCCACTGTAAAACCCTGTATTTAAGGTCACTATTTTATTCTAAGCCTTACTTTTATTTTCTAACTTTTATAGAATTTATTTTATTACTTTTAGTCGGTTTTATTAAAATAATCGTTTTCATTATTCGTGAACCATGCTTGGGATTACTATCCGTCTCGAACCCTACGTAATTAAATTTTTTTCCATAAAGTTCTCCGTTTAATGTAGCACTATTTTTATATTGTTCGTTTTTACTTCGTGGTTCCGCCTTAACTCTAGAAATATTTTTCGCTAATACCCGTTAGCCTCAAAACTACCCATCTATCTTAAAATTTATACCCTAAATACAAAAATTTATAAATTATAAAAATCAATTTGCCACTAAATTACCTCATATGAGGCATGGCATTGAGAGATGAATCAACTAGGATAAGTGTCCTAGCTAAAAGACATTGTGTCCATGCTAGATTTGATCAAAACCTCACACACATGCATCACCTCCTCATTGTTCATAAAACTCTCACTCACCTTCCTTTTTGCTCTCTTTTGCCGTACACCATCACAACAAAAACACCATTTTCCTACAAATTTTCTAGCTAAAATTTATCACTAGTTAATGCACCATTGTTAGTATCACCTTCTTAATCTTTTAAACACCATCAAGATTATCTATCATTTAGGTTAGGGGATGAATTAATTGAAGTTTTTGAAGGGTTAATATGTTGTGCAATGGAGTTGTTGTATTGGTGTTTTAGTGAATTTGGAGCTTGGTTTTGTTGGTGAATCATATTGTGGTTGATTATTTTAGCCAGACATCATAGATTTATTAGAGCAGTTGCAATGTGACAAAGGAATGAGTTGAGTTCAATATGGTCAAAATCCATACTGAAAGAATGTTGCAGAGATTGCTTAGCAAAAGTCTTGAGTGATGGTAAGTAGATATCTCAATCTGAGTGCTAGTATTGGAATGTTGCTAAATCTTGTGAAAATGTCTTTTATCGCTTCTATTGTTTTTGTAGTGAGTTGTGTTGTGTATATAGAGCTGATAATAAATGTGATTTATGTCATTTAAATAGTTTCTATGTATGTTAAAGGTGATCAATTAGTACTGATGGTTATAACCTGTTAGAGTGCTGAGTTGACTAATGTTAGTTATACTGTTAATACGGTGCAGGATTATAAGGTAAATACTGTGTGTAGTGTGAATAATTGATATGTGGCTTGTGGTTTTGTCTTGGTTTTGAGGACTAACATTATTGCAGGATTAGTAAAGAAAAGTTGTTAGATGATGGGAATGTCTGGTTGGAATGGTAATTAGAGTTAATGCTGGCGACTCAAAGTGTATGTGTATGCTAGGCATTAGCTTACTCTGCTGAGTTCTACTACTGTCGTTGGATTGAATTAGGGGTATTTTTCATAAATGCTTCGATTAATAAAGGGTTTCAAGTAATATCATTTAATTCATTTCATTCTTTCAAATACTCTCCAATTTACAAGAACCCTAACCGCTAAGTGTTTTATCATCCATTATCAAAACCCAAACAGACAATGGCGACTCTAAGTTATTGCCAGTTTATATCGATAAATATGGTACGCATTTTTTCATCTAAACCATAAAAGAGTTAGGGTTTGAAACAAATTAGGATTTTTGTAAAGTGTCACACCCTTATAGGTATGCATTAGAACGGATAAATCCTACTTATATTATATTTCTAATGTATTTAGGACAGTTCCGCTGGTCTACTCTCATGGCCAAATCTATCAATGCGGAGGAACAGTTACATGCCCTAGTAGATGGCAAGAAGATAATTATCACTGAATCATCTGTTAGAAGAGATCTTTAACTAGCAGATGAGGAAGGTGTTAATTATTTACCAAATTCTACCATTTTTGAACAACTTACATTGATGGGGTATGAGAAAATTTCATGAAAACTAACTTTTTATAAACCATTCTTTTCCCTACAATGGAAATTTCTAATTCATACTATTTTACAGTGTCTAAGTCCAAAGACTATTGTCTGGAATGAGTTTAGTAGTACTATGGCATCTGTCATTATCTGCTTAGCTACAAACCAGAAATTTAATTTTTCAAAATTTATTTTTGAAAGTATGATTAGAAACTTAGATAATTTGTTTGGCAAAATTTTGATGTATCCAAGGTTTGTACAAATATTTTTAGACCAACAACTTGATGGGATGCCAACTCATAGTAGAATTCATATTGCACCCTCCTACATAAAAAGATTTTAGGAAATATGAGAAGGGTAGGCAAGCGCGTTTTTTCCTTGATAGAGTAACACCGTTATTTATAAACATGGTGGTACAAAACCAGAATCATACAAGAGGGTGTATGGTTCAGCAATTCTAACTGATCCCCTCATGACACAATGCCACCTTGTTGTATATCAAACGTCATCTACTTTACCTTATAAGACACAGTTGTCAAAACCTAGGAAGCCAAAAGTAAGGGTCACTCGGGTTACCTCAGTCCTAGTGGATCCTATTGAAAATGTTGATATGAGACTGTCTCCATAGAGGAGTTGGGTGGACAGTTTGGTGAGTGGCTGCCACTACTGCTTCTAGTTAGAGCAAAGCAGGTCAGTGGTAACGCAATAAAATAAGACTCATCCAAGGCAAGCACTTTGAATCTAGTTCCCAAGGAACTAATTCAGGTGGTGGTCCCTGGTGCTAAGAAACCATGGGGGATACTATTGCTCAAACTAGGTTTGAGAGTGTATCTAAACATTCCAATGATTCACTGCTCGCAAGAGTTGGTAATCCACACGCTTCAAAGTGATGAGGATAGACTCTTAATACTGATGATAGAATTAGATGGCATTATGTACCACTTTACAAAACCGGGTTCTTGATTTGGAGAAGCAAAGACCACTCAACATAATGAGATTGCTAGTTTGAAAAGGGAGAGGTTCAAGTGAAGCTTTGAAAATCGCTCAGATAGGGGTCAAGGAATCTCATAGGCTGAAGAGATTTATACAAAAGTTGGTTTGACTGCTAGGGTAGTGTCCTTGATAATGAGAAAGTTTGGTGGGATGATCCAAAAGACAGAGGAAGGATTGGATGCTCTTTGTTGTAGATGAAGAAGTATACCTGGTTAGAGTTCATGATGAGTGAATGTTTCTGCTGTGTGAGCGAAGGTGTTTGCTTGCAATGTTGATGATATTACTTGACTAAGTACTTAAAGAAATGAAGAGTATAAAACCAAAGAAGACAATAGCGGTTTGTTATACAGTAGTGTTTGGGTGAATCTACAACAATAATATCTTACAAACTATCTTCAACAACAATCAGCAGGATAATGGTAAAAGGGATATTGATAGATACCTGTGATGCCTGTGAATAAGGAAAGATCTATCAGGCTTGATGTATGAAACTGCTTTAAATTTTACAAGCTGAATTGGATGAAGCAGAAGAGACTTCCAAGAGAGGAAGCTAAAAAAGAAGTAGGAAGCCAATATGGCTTGATTGAAACATGGGATGATATACAGGCAAAGATTGATGTTGATCATCAATTGGCTGAAAGAATGCAAGCACAAGAACAAGAAGAGTTGTCTATTGAAGAAAAGGGCTACATTATTTCAACAACTCTGTTGAGAAAAAGAAGGAAAATCATTTGCAGCTAAAAGAGATATAGAGAAAAGAAAAACCACCAACAAAAGCTCAATAGAGAAAGATAATGTGTACTTACCTAAAGAACATGGAAGGATACAAGCTCAAAGATTTGAAGTTGAAAGAGTTTGATTCTATCCAAGAGTGGTTTGACAAGCTTCATAATGGGTAATTACATTTGAAGACTTTGAACAGTGTTGGTGGATAGGCAAAGAAAAGAGTGCAGGGAATTGTGTCGGTTTTATGGTTGTTCTTTGATTTGTTTTTTCTTGTTTTTCGTGCAAAGTGATTTACAAAAGAAACAAGGTGGTAGATGACAAAAAGAAAATAGCCCCCCCAGAGCTTAATTGTTAATGAAAATCATTCTTAGATGGAGATGATAGTAGCAATTGATCGAGTTATTACCTCTTTGGATGTTAAGTCTCCAAGTTTTATTGGATGGAGAATTTATAAAGAAGGAAGAAAAAGCTATTATCAAATAATGAGTGTTGATGAAGTCTCAATGGACTATGATTTTTGTCTAATGCTTAAAAGTTTTGATAGGGATAGATTTGGATGATTTGTACAAGTGGTAAAGGCTATTATGAAGTCACTTGACCTGTGGAGGTACATTGGGATTTTGTTGTTATGGGCGTGATTTAAAACAATGTTTGAAACACATGTAGAAGAATTTATAGTATGGAAGACATCAACCTAGAATACAAAGTGTTTGGAATGGGAAGCTGAATATAAACTCCTATGGGTACATTCCCTGATGGTTGTAACAGTGAAAGATTTATATGTTGGTAGAGAAGAAGTATCCCCTTGCACACTCACTTACACTTTCAATGATGTTGGAAAAGATAGCTTATGATTGAGTATGAAAGTGAAATGGCTTTTTCAGCTTCTTAAAATTCATTCATGAAACAGTCTTAAGGAAGTAAGAAGTGGTTTTGAAGCATCCTCCTAGTGTTGATGAAGCTTTAATATGAAGAAACTTTGATGATTTTACAGAAGAATTATCAATGTTTAGGAGGATTGTTAGGATTTAAAGAAGTCTTCTTGATGTTGTTTGAATTATTTGCTGCTCATGTTTGTGTTAATGCTGCTCAACTGGATTTAGTACTGCTAGTAAAATATGCTAAGTGTTTACTCACTGTAGTACAAGTTATACTGCTAGTGGAAAATATTAGTACTGAGTAGTGAAAATATGCTATGTTTTCTACTGCTAGTACAAAGTTACTACTGTAATGAATATTAGTATGTCTAAGGTTAAGACTGGTCAGAGATAAGGTTAATGCTTGCTGAGGTTAATATGTTAGTAGTGTTTGCTGTTAGTACTGCTTATATGAATATGTATTAATGTTATTTGTTTATAGAAAAGATTTATGGAGTATCTTAGAGGAAAGTATTGTAAGGCCGACTAGGACTACTTGGTGTATAAAGTAGGTTCTAGGGCATAGAGTTTTTATTATAACTGAAATGTGTAGACTAAGCACATATCCATTATAGACTCTAAAATAACCAATTAACCCAAAACAGACCAAAAATTAAGCAAAAAATATGCTTGTATTTGTGTTTTGTATGTGCAGTATGGATAATGTCAAAATCACAAGGCGGGAAAATCCTTAGTCTAAATACGAGCAAGCACACGGAACGAGAATCAGAAGAGTACAAAGCCAGAAGCCAGAAAAAGCCACTCAAAAACTGTAGCCACTTCTCTTTTATGAGCCACAAGACCATATCTTGCTCATAATCCCTAATGTTATTGATAAATCTAAAAAATGGGTGAGATATAGAACACAAGGGCTGAAGGTGCTATGTCCAAGTTGTCAAACGGTTTTTACCCATTACGCAGTTATAAAAGGATCCCATTCACTGTTCATCATCGCTCCAAATATGCCTTGGCTCAACACAAAGGGGTTTTAAATTAGTGGGGTACAAAGGACAATTCGGTTGACAAGGACTGGCATGCAGATGATTACATCACCAAACCCTCCATTGGGACAATCCCATCAAGAAGCTCACGTTGGATTTGAGGAAGCACACTGGAAATGTGGTGTTTTTTTTTTGTACTAAAATACTCACAAAAGGAAGCACAAGTACATCAAAGAATGTCATGCTGGCAATCCTCAGGTGTCCACAGCTTGATCAAACGGCCACAAATGAAGCTCAAATGATTGGAGAAATGATTGGTTGAGATTGAAAGTTTGGAAAGCAGGGCAAGAGGGCTAGAAGGATCCAAGGCAGCCTATAAATAGGGCCTCCCTCTCACGCATACCGAGTAGTTTTTATCTAGATTTAGACGTAGCTTTTAGGATTAATTTTTAGCTTAATTTTACTTTAAACTTTGTAATTTCTTTTTAAATATTGTAATCAAGTTTTCTATCAATGAATTCAGAAGTTTTTAATCTCTCTTAAGCTCTCTTATTTACTTTATAAGCTCTTTTTACTTTAAACTGTTAAGCTAAATAGTCATAAGCTACTCATAAGCTCTTTCAGTCTATAAGCTGAAATAGAGCTGTTTGAATTCAGTATTAATCTTATCTGAACCTTAAATCAGTTAAATCTATATGGATCTTACTAAATTTGAGTTTTTGGAAGGGGATCTTAACTTGGAAGAGATCCCAAGGACTTTTACCTTTGCTTTATTATAAGTAGGCGTTGTAGATTGCCTTTATTGGTTCCTTTTGTTTAGCTAAAGGATAAAGTAAGTTTTTCTTTTCATTTGTCTCTAATTTCAGTTTAAATTGCTTAGTTATAGCTTTTATGCTTAATATTGCTTATTTGCTTATTCTCTTTGCTTATTAGTGTTTAAATATCTCTTCTAGTGCTTATTAGTTATATGTTCTAGTCTGTTTTTGCTTAAATAGTTATAGATCATTAGTTACTAATTTCTGTCATAAAAACTCATAAAATCCAAAAATATTAGCTTAATTAGTTAAGATCTTAGAATTTTACTTATACTAGTTGTATATCATGATTGCTAAGTTTGTTTTAAGCTAGTTTTTATCTGGTATTTAGTATTTGTTCATTAGATTTCTCTTAAAAAGTTTTTCTCAAATCTGTCATAATCTAAAAGGGGTGTTTGGCGTTTAGTGCATCTTGAGCACTAGCCAGTACTAACATAAGTTAATACTGCTGATACTTTACACTACCAGTACTAACTTCCAAGTTAGTACTGCTTTCACAAGTTAGTACTGTTAGCTTAGATTTTAGCTTGTCAAATTCAGTAGTATTAAGTTTAGTTATAGCTTATTATGAATTTATCTTTAGCCCTCATTTTCTAGCTTATTTCATAGCTTAATTTTGTTCTTAAAAGTCAAATTGCATCAGCAGTACTTTCACTTGAAAGTACTGTTGAAATTTTACACTAGCAGTACTAACCTCAGTTAGTACTGCTGTGTTCTTAGTCTAATTTAGAACAGTAATTTAGGATTTAGCTTATCAATAACTTGTTCAGAACTTGAGTTTTCATATAGCTTAATATAGTTTAAGTCTTAAATTTTGCTTTCTAGCTTATTGTCTTAGCTTATTTTGCTGTCAAAAGTCATAAAAAACCTAAAAATTCCAAAAACAGTAGGAACTTAAGTAAAGTCTAAATTTGTTAATTCAGCTTTTAAGTCTAGATTTTATAGCTTAATTAGATAGCTTATAAGTAGTTTAATAAGTCTTCAAAGTTTTAGAGTCTAGTTTAGCTTATTAAGGTTTTTAGCTTGCTTGAATTTTGTGTTACTTTGCTTATTTCCTGAGTTTGCTTAGTCCATGCTTAATTTCAGTAGTTTAAAAGCACTTCTAGGTTGAATTTGTTCTCATTTTTAGAATAAGCACATCATTAGCTTTCTAAATCACTTTTCCTTTTTAAATATTATTTGAGTATTTTATGGTTGGTTATGTAAAAATAAGGCCCAAAACTCATTTCTGTATACAGCTTTAGTTAAGCTCTTTTTGAGTCTTATTTGTGAGTTTTAGCCCAAGTAACCTTAGTAATGTTGTTTCCCACTAGCTTCCTTTACAACTTTTGCTTCTTTGAGTTTTCATTTTAAGCTCTTTAAAATTTCGAAGGCTATTGGACTTAACATGTGAATCGGGGGGTAGATTGCTCAGGGTAGATAGTGGAAACTTTTGAATTTAGTTTTTGTTTGACTGCGTTTGTCCCTTCGTTAGTTTGTTAGTTTCCTCGTTAGTTTCTTAGGTTTTGCACCATTAGTCCATTAGTTAAGTTGTTAATTAAGCTTATTAGTTTTAATTAGTAATTAGGTTTAATTTTTAATTAGTTTAATTAAACTTTTATAAAAAGATAAAAATTAGGGCTTTTATTTTTAATGATTTTCGGCACTCTTTATTTAGTGAAATTTTAGTTTACATTTTAGGGTTAAATTTTAGTCTATTTGCCTAATTTTCATTTTACTTGTTGCTTCTTATTTAGTAGTAATAGCTTATCCAAAATATCTTTGCTTCATTCAAATCAGAATCCGAACCTAAACGTGGTTTCAATTTCACTAGTCGTTGGGAAAACGACCCGGGTGATCATTCTTACCCGGTTTAATATGCGTATTCTATATTATATTATATATATTTTTAAGAGTGAATTTTATCAAGGGTAACTTGGTAATTTTCTTAATTTCTCTTAAGGTTATATTATATATATATTTTACGTGTATAAAACTTGCGAATCAGATTCAAATCGGGAAAATGAGCAAGGTACTACAGGAAAGAGGATTTGGAAGTCTACCCAGCTCTACTGAAGCGAACCCGAGAGATCAAGTCAAGTCGATCTCGACTACTATTGAAGCTGGTTCATACCCGATACGCCGTATTGGATCCTCCCAATACACCGTATCTACTGGACAGAACCATACACCTAATGTACGAGAGCATGACAAATGACAGATTCCCATTCTAAGTCGTTGAAGTGGTTAACTACTGGAAGAAAGAAACGGGATCATATTGACCACAATTCCTTGAAACTTACTCTGAAGCTTCACATATCAATAACTCCATACGGAGATTTCACTTTACCGTTCTTTCTTAATAATGTTGCGTTTATAATGCCCTTGGTGAAATTAGGAGCTAGCATTAGTGATATGCTCTTTCGACCTACCTCAACTTAGGAATAGGTGAATTAGCTACACAATCTAGTTTGATCATTTTGAATTAGCAGACAGGACACTGTAAATATCCAAAAGGAATATCTGAAAACGTGCTAGTAGGTATTGGTAAATTTGCTTTCCTAGTAGACTTTATAATTCTAGATATACCCGAGGATATCAAAGTGCCCTTGATCCTCGAAAGACCATTTTTGTCTACCGCCCGTGCTAAAGATTGATGTTTATAAACGAAAGATTACTTTAAGGAATGGAGAAGAAAAATTTTTATCAAAAGTGTTAAACCTGCTAGTAGTTTAATTAAGAGGCCTACATGCAAGTTTAAGAGAAAGAATGGAGCTTGATTTAGAAGTTAGGCTTATGGGAGAGACTTTGGTGATTAATAGATCATTAGACCCTTTAAATGGAGATTACATTGAATTAAATGATATGAATGAACCATTTGAGCTTAGGAGAACTCAAGGTGATGATTTTATGCCCACCATTGAGGAAGGTGAGGTAATTGAGGAATTTAGAAATAAGAATGATTAACTTGATACTAAAATTAATGATTACCCTAGTTATTGCGAGTATGATAAAAAGATCCATATATATTGTGCCCACAACTTAAAGTTTTCATGCATGATAGGATTTGAATTTACACACGCTAACTTCTTCCCATTTATGTATGTCAATGTGATGTCCAAAAAGTTTTATAATTCTATAATTAAAGATAAAATGGTGTACAAAAGGAATAATGTTATAGGAGCTTTAATGAATGTGCCTATTTTTGTTGGAAAATTTTATGTTGTGACGGATTTTGCAGTTTTAGAAAATATGGATGCTTATCGTGATGAAGGAATGGGCGATGTTATTTTTGGCGAACCATTTTTAAATAAAGTTGGAATTAATGCAAGACGGTTTGAAGGGATGATTACCATTTACAATGGTAACAAAAGTGTAACTTACCAAATTGTGCGATCACATCCGAGATTTAAATACCACACTAATGAACAATGCAACAAGATTCCACCATTACTGAAGGTAAGTGAAGAGGATAAGATGAATGGAATCTTGCATTCGTACCAAAAGCTTAAGGGGTTCTATAAAGGAGTATTGAACTTAGGGCCCGATTACATTCGAGATGCGAAGACGAAAGAATGGCTTACATGCGGGCACATTAGCGTGCATGAGATGGAATGAAGGAAGCTGAAGAAAAGTCTAACTTAAAGACTTCGCTGTAAACAAAAGTGCTTCCCGGGAGACAACCCAGAATGTTATTTAATTTTATCGAGTCTGTCTTACAGTACATCATACACGTATCCGCTCCATACCATACGACGTATTGATTATCTAGACGTTATCAGTCTTTACTTTTTATGCACTTTAAAAACATTATTGTCAGTTCTGGCAATACGGCGTATTCATGCACATGATACGGCGTATTCACCAAAACTGACTCGTATTTAGTTTGTTTAGTTTAGTTAACCGTGAGATACCAAAGATAGGAATTCATGTTTTTCCTATTTTACACAGGACCTCGTGAAAGAAATATCGACGAATATTGGTGGAGAATTTACAAATCTGGAGATCTTAAAGTGTTGGAGTCTTGAAACTTCAAGGCGGCTGTTCAACACACAATCTTGCTCAATAAACTCAACATGGAGAATCTACCGAGCAAATATCAGGGGAGTTTCTCATTCTAATTCTTTTTAATTCCCGTATTTAATGTTTTATCTATACAACAAGGACGTTGTATAATTCAAGTGGGGGGATGGAATTAGAATGTTTACTTGTCCTAATTTTCACACTAAAATGCTTAAATTATGCTCAAATTTAAAAAAATTTCAAGCATACTTTTGTGAAATTACTTGATACATAACCCGCACACAATAACCCTTGTTAGATATTGTGAGGATTTAACCTTATCCGTTTCCAAATGTTTACCCAAATTCCACAAAAATATGAGTGTGCCGGTGATGTAGTAGACTTTAAAACTTGGCTTGGTATATCTATTCGAGACCGCAGTGATAAGTACTATGGATTTAGATGGAGTAACTTGTTTAAATTGGTAAATTTTTAGGATTACACCCAAAAAGCCTTTACATGTTGCTTATTAACTAACTACACTGGTTAGTTAACCCCCGTATAAACCCTTTGTTTACTCTCACTTTAAGAGTAAGATACCCCTAGAACAACCCGTAGAGCCAATCCTTTAGGAAATACACCAATTGTTTGTTTCGTTACACCTTAGCCTACCCTGTTAGATTAAGTTTATTTTACAGTTGCTAGTTGCTTAAAGTGTAAAGTTTGTATTTCCCGAGTCTTGTGTTAAAATTTACTATCTTTGGTACGGTTGGAAAATTTGCACATGCGAAATGGAATGTATATGTAGTCAAAACAACATGTTTTTAACTGCCATCACAATTAATGGTACGTCCGAAGAATGAAGAATTACCGAAGGAATTATCTGGAATTATTATGATCGTGAAGATGGTGAAACTACTCTGAGTTTCGTAGTATAGTGTTTAGCAAAAAAAGAAAATCGAAAAAAATTGAAAAATCGCAACAAAAAAGAAAGAAAGAAAGTTTGAAGATAATCATTTCACAACTACCGAAGGAATTACATGAAGGATCGATTATTCGTTGATACAAATCAGAATGTAAATATTGTATAAAGTGGTAGATATCGCACTTGCCTTGTAAAGTATGTAAATTATGGGATGATTGGGAAGTCCGACCGGTACGGTTTTTTGATCTATGATCAAGACGTTGTAAATAGTTGTGTCTTTATCATGGTAACGGTTGGGAAAAAGTGTCTAGCAACTTGTATTTTAGACTTAATCTATTTGTTTTGTAATTTTTATTTAACAACAATTTAATTCCCTTTCCTAATCATTAACCATGGGTTTACCGAATGAGATGTGTACGAGCCGGCATTGTCTATTCCGCATTACGGCCATGTATGCGGCTCAGCTTCTTGTTGTTTTATTACAATTGGTGAAAGTTTAGAAGATCAACCCTATATTACTCTACTAGTCTTACTCTTTAGCTTATTCGAGGTGGGAGTGAGCAGTCACATGTATCTATCCCGCGTTACGGTGTGTATGTATGGTCTTTGTCGCCTTCATGGAATGTTGGTATTGATAAAGATTAGTTAGAGTAATCAACCCTAAGCCTTATCATACAAACCCATATTTACCTTTATAAACTTGTTACTCCTTAGCTTTAGCAGTGGAGATGTGTATCCTTGCCAAGCTTTTAATAGAAATACCTTGTTACGCCCAAGCAAATTAACGAATTTGTAACACCCCCAAAATGGGTCGCAGCGGAAATATGAGTTGGTAATGTTACATCATAGATCAACACGCACAGATGACAGAGAACGACCTCTAGATAGTCCGTTTAAAATTGATACATTGGATTTGGTTTTGTTACAATAGCCAAGCATAAATAGTCATCCATGAAAAGTAAAGATTTTAAGACATAACAAATATTCCCAAAATGTAATGCATCCAAATCTTTATAGTAATGACTCCAAAATGATGACCACCAATGTATCCTTGTTTCTCGTACCTTATTGACCTGAGAAAAACATGCTTTAAAACGTCAACATAAAGTTGGTGAATTCACAGGTTTAGTAAATGTATAAAGTAGGACCACAAGATTTCCAAAGTAAGACATGTAACACATACAATATCTTAAAAGTAATTACGAGTGCACTAAGTTCATGACACCGAGCTCACTCGACATATATGTATGCAATTTAATGCACTAAATGTGCCCATGTAGATGTTCAACCCGCAACATCCAAATTGTTCCGACATGTATACGTTCGTTGTTTCGGTCCCTCCGAAACTGATGAGCGCTACTCACCCGAACGGGGATGTCAATCCCAAATAGATCTATTCATAACATTCGCGCTCGCTAAACTAGCAATTGACAGTTCATGAGGGTGGGCAATAGTGGGTTTAGCTACTTAGGCCAACTCGTAATATGTTTAAAAGAGTACTTGCGTCCAAATGTAAAACAATGCATGTTTCTCACCCCAAAGTTGTAAAACAATGTAGTTGTATAAAAGCGGGGCTATGAACTCACCGTAAGTGAATGATTGATTATCTAAATCAAATGAGTGAATCGCCTCGGCAATTTGAAAGCAACCTAATTTAATTATAGGCCGTATGAGTATAATGTATTTCACGTAAATAAAACATCACATATTGCATAGCTACACCACCACCTAATAGTTTTTATTAATTAATTAAAAGTTAAAACAATAATTAACTCGTACTTTGTTAAATAAAAGGGTGCGTACTTGTGTCCGTAAGAAAATATTATTTCGTTATAATGCATCGTTTGTAAAAATATATGATTTAATAATGATATTTTATTATTAAATTAATTATTTTATAAAAGTTTATATAAAAATATAAGTAATGCGCGCGAGTTTTAAAACTTCATATCTTTATCGTTTCGACTCCGTTTTATACGTTTCTTATGTCCACGTCTCCGTATTAAAGTAATTTAACAAAACATGATGTTTATAAAATAAAAACCCCCTGATGAACAGTAACTTTTACTGTTCATCACAGTATATAAAGTTATTTTTATATATTAATTACACGTAACTTGTTTAAATCATAACTCGTTCATTATAACACCGTTTCTCGAGATCCTTATGTCCTTGGATTAGTATTAAGAAAATTTATCAAAATATTATTTTTATAAAATTTAATCCACTGATGAACAGTAGTATTTACTATTCATCTCAGTTTATAAAAATGTTTTTATAGATTATATATATATATAACTTGTAAACTACGTAACTTATTCGTTATAATTCCGTTTTTCCGAGTTCTTATGTCCGTGGGTTCGTAATTAAGAAAATTATCAAAATATCATATTATCAATTTACACCCCGATGAACAGTAACTTTTTACTTTCATCACAGCTTATATAATTATTTTTATAAAGTTAATAATATATAACTCGTAAAATTCATAACTTGTTCATTATAATCCCGTTTTTCAAGTTCCTTATATGCCTACGATCCTTGTAATGACCACTATTTTTATAAAATATAATACATATGGTTTTTAGTTCGAATTCCAAATATATATAATAAAGTCATAATTAGGTTTCTAATTAAACAAGTAGTTGGCAATCATTTATTTAGGAACATGCCCATTATTTACCAAGTGTGTAGTGCCCGTATATTCACATGTATTTAAGTCCTCGTAAATGTCCACGTCCTTTGTCATATGAACTTAAACATCAAATACTTTTGATCACTTTAAAATAAAACTAGGGTGATTAACTAATGCAACAAATATATAAACAATAGAAATATTAAACGAGTAAATTGAAAACTAGATTAAAAATAGACCTTATAGGAATCAAGTAGGATGATGAACATGAGATTAAACCCCAATAAAGCCTTTAAAACCAAAACCTAATCAAGAAAACCCTAAATCTATTTCTTGATAAATCCTGTTAAACCCGATCCAAGCTTCCCAACTCCTGAGTAGTCTTAGGTAGTCTTAGGATAGAACACTTGAATGCTTTGGAAACCTTGTATCAAAAGAAAAATGAAACCCTAAAGAAAAATTGATGTATGCCGTGGGTTGTGAGTGTAATAAAGGAGGGTTTCTTGGTTGATTTGCTTGTATGAAATGTGCAAAGGTAATGAGGACCTAGGGGCTTTCATTATATAGTGCTAGAAACTAGTAAACTACCTTTAATCTAAACCATGGAGTATAAGTGGTAAAATGGGACAAGGTCAAAGACCTCTCCTCCTCCCTATGTGTATACCACGGCTGAAAAGGGGGGGGAGGTACACATGACAAGCCAATGTTTAGAACCATGAGCTTAAGGTACTTAAGGTGTAAGGTTTATAAGTTGTAAAAAGAATTTAACAAAGATTAAATGATTTAATTCAAGGGTAAATGTATATATCCGGTTCTAAGATGGTATAGGTGAGAAAAATAATTAAATTTTGAGTATTGGGTAAAACTGGGTATTTGTTTAAGTTAGATAGGTATAAGGTGCTTCCGGTAGACGACCAAATATAATTTTATTTGCGAAACGTAACGTTTTACGTAAGCCAACAAAATAATTTATAGAAATGTTATAAATTTATACTCCTAAATAATCATAAACACTTGCTTTGAATGTCAACTTTAATTTGTTGATGTCCTTTACATTGATCAGTTGAATTGTAGTTTACGCGATTTAACTATAAGAAAATAATTAAAACGAACCGCGCAAAACTCTAATGCATAATAATTGATTTTTATAAAAGGTGAAAATAACCTTGAAAAGGAGAAATGTTACAGAATTAGTGTTTACATGTCACCACATAGATTAGTAGAGTGATTTGAGTGTTTTCATCTTCTAATTCATGAAGTGTGTGGTTGTGTACTAATAATAGATCAAATAAATGATTTAACAAAAATATCTTGGATCACATTTTTTATAAACTTCTAAAGGCTACTTGAGGACAAGTAAGATTCAAGTGGGGGGATATTTGATGACATCAAATAACGTCTATTTTATAGCATCATTTATCCCATGTATTTTACCCATTTTGTATAATTATTACAAAGAATTATTACTTAATCGTTTATATTTGAGAATAGCAGTAATTATGGAGTACTTGGTGAATATTAGCCAAAGGCGCGCATTCTGGAGCTTAAACGAAGATATTTTGAAGATTACAATTCTGAATACCAATACGCCGTATCCATCAAGGAAGATACGGCGTATCCGTGCCTGCACTCACCAAAGACCACAAAGGAAACAAGCTCAATACGCCGTATCCTGAGAAGACCACTACGCCGTATTGGATATATAGTATGTGAATATTCTGGAAGATATCAAACGTGGTCCCTACTCTAAGAAACTCCAATACGCCATATCCAATCCCTTGGATACGCCGTATCGAACCGACTTTCAGACCCTATAAATACAAAACTCAAAAATGAGTTTTAAGTGTGCTAAATCATATTCTCGATACCTAAACCACAAAAATCAATTTTCAGAGGAGAAAAAGAGCAGAAGAGGTCTTGCAACGCATTCTAATCCATAGAAGACAATGTGTAATTTCTTATACTTTTGTAATCGTTCAGTTTTTGGTATCAGTTCGTGAGGGTCAAGAAAGATTTCGAATATATATCAACTCATTATTCAAACTATGATTGATATTATTATCGAATCTAATTAACAAGTTTTCGAGTATGGACAAGAAATCGGATTCTTATTTGTTTAGCTTTGAGATTATATCAAAATATAACAAGAGATATTATCTTAAACCTACATACTCAATCACACTCGATTGATATGAAAATAAAGACATCCTTCTCTAAGATGATAAGAATATGCATCGGATCATAACTCACACTTGTGCAAACGATGTCATATTGAGTCTACTTGTCTAATAGTTGTGTTCCAAATATTTGGCTAATATATGCATACAATACACAATGAAGTAGGATTGACGACTTGAATATTTTGTCCAAAATATTCAAGTAATTTACCTTGCAATGCAATTGATAAAGTTGTCATCTCCGAAAAGCCAAACATGAGCAAATGCACAACATATGTAACTTTGCTCAAACAATTCAAAAGCACAACTCAAAACTAAAATTCTCTTATCATCAAAACTTTCTCTAACTTTACCAAATAAGCATAATATTTCTTTTTCACCAAATGAGAACCCTTTAACCATCTAAGGTTAGGACTAGGAATAATTGAACATATTCCACAAACCATTATTGTGCTTTCTTTCAATAAGTGATCGTAAGAGAATTTCGAATATAAAGATGATTATTATTCAACGATACATCTCATCCTTCAATTCTTAATTAGACCAAATTATAATTATGAACATGAAATCGAGACTAGGATTTATCTAGATCACGAAAATATCAATCAAATGACCATAGATATTTTCCCGTGTCTACATGTTTAACCATCCTCGGTTATTACATGAAATCACGAAGTCGATTGCAAGACAACAAGATTAGTCATCAAATTGCAATTCACACTTGCAATGAAGATGTTTCATTGAGTCTAAAGTGTTCAAATGTTGTGTTATTAGCTATGGTCAAATTATACATGCTAAACTTAACACACTCTAAGTAGGATTGACGACTTATAAATTTCCATCGGGAAACTCATAAGTACTCCAACTTGATAAGCAAGCCTTGGATGTCATTTCCGAAAACTCAAACCAAGAACCCTTATAACTTATATTAGCTTCTCCTAATAATCTAATTTCAACACCATCTCCTAAATAGTGGGAAAATAATCCTTGCCCAAATTTGGCACCTCCACGGATCGATGGATCCTTCGTCTTAGATTCATCTTCGGTTTAGGTAAATCTGCCCTATGGCATTAGAATTAAACATCTTCCCTTTGTCAATCACTTGTTTTAAAAGTCCAACATACATGTAACTAAACTTTAGTTAATCATCATTATTTCTATAAAGAAATATTCACAAGATCTATTGAGGTAAATAACCTTAATTGGATTTCTTTCATAAAAGACATGCAAAGGTGCATTCTTTGAACACTCTCATTATAGAGTATTACACTTTGTCACTCTTAAGCATACTCCTAGGTCCTAGGTGACTCATTCTCTTTTACACCTACAACAACTTGCTTGCTCTTTCATTCAACCTTAGGATTCCACACATCTTGATTAGGATTATGTGAACCGGAATTAAAGCATGTTAGTTGAGTCATATTAGGCCCTGAGTGATAAGACAATATAAATCGTATCTTTGCTACACTTCATTAGGCAAATATAGGAATTCCATTTTGTCTAACATAAGAATGACTACTGGAGAATCTATTGCACTAGAAATTCAATTTGACCTAACGGTTGAATTGCTTCCAAGAGTGAAGTTGGGTTCATGGTATAACCCGTAAAAATGGTCGTGTTTAGCCTGAATTGAGCACCACTAGTGATAGTCTCATATTCATTCTCTAATTTGATTAAATGGCTCTTTTTAAATATGCCTAATGATAGTCTACATCGATAGACTTTGTATTTCATTAGGAGTGCACACTAAGCAAGTAGAAATTAGGTTTCTCCTTGGTCAATCTAGACATAATGCACCTCACATATGTGCTTTGAAGTTTCATGATGATAACTTGCTCCCCATGTAATGCAATTATATGCCTTCATGTTTATCTTGATGCTCAATAATTGTTTACTTAGCTATTGAATGCATGTCTATTAAAAAGGCGTTTGCCTTTTTCTAGCAATTTAGATAAAATATCTCTTAGTTTATCTAAATGACACATGCTCCTAAATGCTAAATGCTAACATGTTTTACATGATGCTTACATTTAAAATTATCATGTTTTGTTTGCGTCATCTTACATGACTTACATGTTAATTATGCACCTACCCTATGTTAGGTTGATGTATGACAAATAAGGTTTAGATGTCATACAGTCTTACACATTAATCGTGTTGATTATTGTGTTGATGCATGCTTAGATAAACTTTGATGCTTATATCTATATGTCTTATACATCTATGTATATATTTTCTCACACTAGAATATCTTTCTTCGCGTCCGAGTCACTAATCTAAATTTTCAAAAGAGTCGCAAAATGGTCTTAAATCTCTTAGAGTCTTCACTCACACACTCCTTTGATCATCGTCTTGCTTTCTTCTAAATTATCTACTCTTTTGTCAAGTAAAGCTTAGATATAAATCTAACGCTCCTCCAAGTAGGTTTGACAACTTAAATATTTCATCCGAAATATTCAAGTATCTTTAAATTGCGATTGCAAACGTTAAAAGTCATATCCAAAAATCCCTATTCAAGCCTTTTAACAACATTAGTTAAAACGCTCTTTATTTCTCTTCGACGAAAACATTCATTCTCTTCGACAAAAACATTTTTTCTCTTTGACGAAACATTCTCATAGCTTCCTTAATATACACAACTTGAGACTAAGTACATTCACTTCCGTTAGTCCATTCCGTCACCATAGAAATGTCATGATGTTTTATCGTCATGCTCACCTCATACTCAATGAGGATCGAACGTTATCCATCGATCCTAGGATAGAAAACTCATCAAAATTCGTCGTCATTTCCTTCGCGACAATGTCCAAAATGAAATATCTTCATCAAAAAAGTTCCATCGGAAGACAACATCGCCGACATCCTCACCAAACCACTCAAACGTGAACCGTTTAATTATTTAAGTCTAGGTCTAGGAATGATGAAACAAATCTCATAAACGTGTCATTCTCATGGTCTTGTTACTATTAAATACATTCCGATAAACCTCGACAACTTAATCATTTCATTCAAAATATTTAAGCATTTTTAATTCGCGATATGCAATTTAAAATGTCACTCATTGTTCATGTCTAATTCCTTTCACAAAAACCTTAATCACGCCTCTATTATTATATAGATGGTTAATATCTTTCGTCCACATTTCCGCTTAACCACTGCACCGTTTAAGACAACCTCTGTACTCTCATCTTGGGTGATGTTCTATGAGCGTTACAAAGCTCGAGAAGTGCTACAGAGACTTCATGGAATGGAAGTTCGTCGTATGGCTAGCCGTCATAATCCTCTTGACATTGTCAAACACTATCGCTTCCCGTCTTCATTTATTCTTTTATTATTCTACATTTGTACGTCCGGCTTTGCACGAATTAAAAATGGAAGGGAAAACACACTCGTTCACATACATCCTTTAACCAAATACTCTCAAGAATTCACATATGTGATTCTTATTCACTAAAAACCAACTTACAAGAACACTCACTTTCTTTTCAACTCAAGTACACCCCGTGCACTAAACCGAATTTAATTCAAGCCTCTTAACCTGTATGTCGATCATACACAAAATCCACAAGATAAACTTCTACCATACACTCATACCTCATAACTATTCTTTACTCTTGTTAGTGATCACTAGTTCTAGTACATGCACAAACCACCAATGTGAAATGAAAAACCAAGTCATCCTTACAACTACCAATCTTGAGTCATCCACCTAGTCATATTCACAAGAAGACTCACCATGTAACCATTCCCCACAAGTGAATTTCGTAATGAAATGCGTCTCATACTCATAAAGCATCAGTGCCACAATGTTTGTCAAAGTTTTAAAGTGAAATTTCTAAATGAAGTGTATCATATCATAGCCAATCATTTTCTACTTTAGAGACAAAGTGAAGAACACAAAGAAGGTAATCCAATCATCGAAGTGTTGTTGAGTCAATCCGCAATTGTCGTGTCCTTTTATTTTTCTTTCAGCATGTAAGAAACTACTACTTCTATTTCACACACACTCTCACATTGTGTTCATCAACATTAACAACCAGACAAAACACCACAACAAACCTATAGTCAACACCTTCCACTCTCCACATTCATGCTCATTACCATCTTCTTTTGATGATCCCTCAATAAATCATCCTTTATCATCACATTTAGTTGACCTAAAGTCTTAACGATAATGTTTTTCCTTAACACCCCAAAATGTCAAACATGAAAATCATACATAATGCTTAAACAAAGAAACCTGTGAGGATATTCGAATATCTCAATACAACCCTATCATACAAATTCCACATCACATCTAGGTTAGATGACAGATAAGGAACGTGTCGAATCAAAATTACTAAAACTCCTTATTGCAAATGACATCTTGGAAGAAGTCATTCTCATAGTAATAGTGTGTCAATCAATAAAGGAATTTTGTTCTCATTTATTAAAGTCGGTATTATACCGAATTTTGTTGGTGAAGTCTTAAGTCCCTTAAGGCACGTGCGGTTGAACCAATCATTGGTTTCCTAAACAAATCTCATGTCCTTAATTATACAACATAATTCTTTTTATCTTGGATTTAGGTTGTATGTGTTTAGGTTTTAAATTTTCGTTTAAAATTTCAATACTTATAAGAGTGCAATATCTGAAGATAAATGCACTATCTTGTTCCCCGTTAGTGTATTGCTATATATATAGCTATCATCGTTATTATATATATGTGCACTTTTCCACTAATTTTTTAGCACACTTCAGTCGCTTGATTCCTTTGTTCCCCAAACAAGGGGAGCATACACTGGGGGGGGGGGGAGTTGCAACCGTTATGATATCTACACATTTCTTGATATGTGTATTTGATGACATCAAATAACGTCTATTTTATAGCATCATTTATCCCACAATATTAACCCATTTTGTATAGTTATTGCAAAGAATCATTACTTAATCGTTTATATTTGAGAATTGCAGTAATTATGGAGTAATTGGTGAAACATAGCAAAAGGCGCGCATTCTGGAGCTTAAATGAAGATATTTTGAAGATTACTATTCTGAAGACCAATATGTCGTATCCATCAAGAAGATACGGCATATTCGTGCCTACACTTCACAAGAAACCACGAAGACATAAAGACCAATACGCCGTATCCAAGATATCCCTATACAATATAGTAATAAAATAAGCTGGAAGATATCAAACGTGGTCCTTACTCAAAGAAATCTCCAATACGCCGTATCCCACATGGATGGTGATTGCTAGTAAATCTATACACGTAATTATAAAATATAATAGGAAAGAAAATTTCCAAACTACCCTTGAGGACAAAGGTAGTAAAGGAAATATTTTCTCACAATTATAATGATAAATTGACGTATATAAACACACGGGAAGTATGATTCCTGGGTCGTTATTTCCCAATGATTTATGAAATTGAGACCACGTCTGTTGTTCGGACAATGATTTGAATTGGTAACAAAGATTGATTTGATTATCTATTTCTATGAATTAAAAACAATTTAAATAAGTAAATGATAACAATTAAGCATGAAAACAAATTACGGGGAAATATAAACTTTTACTTAAAAAAACGCAAAACGGAGACCGCTAAAAGGCAGTTAAAAACCTAAATTTTTCAAAAATTAAACCTTAAAATTAATTTTTCTTCCTCTTTAATATACCTCTAATTGACTAAAAAAGTAAGTTTTAAGAAAACTAGAACAAAAACGGATTTGAAATGAGCTTAAAAACACGAAAAATATAAACGGGAACGAATCCCGTTCTTTAAAAAATGAAATTTTACAAATTAAACCCTATGAAAGCAAAACTAATTTTCCTAGAAACTGTACGATAAAAGAAAATTTTCTAAAAAAGAATTATATTTTTTTGATTATTTTTTCTATTTTTTATGATTTTTTTAAAGTTTTTAATAAAAATAAATGTTTAAAAATACTAAACTAATTACAAAAATTCTGAAAAAATTACAAAAAATAGCTTGAACTAATTAGATCCTAGGAAAAATAAGCTCGTGGACACAGCTTAAAGAATAAGCTACGAAATAAGCTAAAACAGCTTATTGAGCTAAAAGGGCTAAACGTGTATAAATATTAAATTAAGTAATCCTATAACGAAAAAGACCCCAGGGCACGATGGTAGTGGTGTGTGGTGTTGTGTTGTTAAAAAGGGTTGAGGGTGTTGAGGTCGGGGGTTCGAGCCTTGCTCACCCCCGATTTCCACATTCCCCCCCTTTTTTTTTGAAAACTTATAAAAGCAAAGTTTTAGAAAAGATAAAAATAAGCACTTTTAATAAAAGAAACTATTTTTGAAAAGCCCTAATTAAGCTAGAAAACAGCTGAAAAGACATGACAGAAACTACTTAACTACTATTTTTGGTTTTTTTTTTCTTTTTACTTGAAACTTAATAAGCTATAGAACCTAAAAATGCTAAAGCTAAGACAAGATAAGCTATTATTAAGCTAATCCTAGACTAATAAGCTAACTTTTATTAGAAAAGAACAAACAAAAAGCTAGAAACTGATTTGAATCTTAAGCTACACCTTAAAATATATATAATATATAATAAAATATATATAGTAAGTATAGTCTAAAAACACA